>JASDQU010257541.1:0-15911 GCA_032191745.1 Picea mariana | reverse complement strand
GCAGTGGGCGCCATTCTCACTTAGCACAGCCACCCCATGCCCTATCATAGTGAGACACTCTCAGATGTTGTCCGTAAGTACCCTACTTACGACAAAGAAATGTACTCCATTGTGCAAGCCTGCCGCTAGTAGAGACATTACATTCTTGGGAAGGAGACAATCATACACACTGATCATAAGCCATTGCAGTTCATGCAGACACAAGAAAAATTGCAGAATGATCGCCATCAAAAGTGGTCCACATACTTGCAACAATTCCACCTCAACATCAAGTATAAAACAGGAAGCACCAATCACATCCTTGATTGCATCAGCAGACTGCCAATCATAGCACTCACCACAGTGCTAGACTCCTGCAGCCATGAGACCTTTGGATGGCCCCAACTCTATGAGATAGACACGGGCTTTTCCACCACCTACCAAATGATGGGTGCAAACACAATTGTCGATAATTTAAATCTTTAGGATGGGTTGTTGTGTTGTCTGGGCCATATATGTGTTACATCAAGCGAGCAAGCGAAGATGATCTGGGAAGCCCACTACAGTCGAGTGGAAGGACACTTTGACATTGAAAAGATAGTGGTGATCCTACATAAACATTTCTACTAGCTGAAACTTCGATAGGAGGTCAGCAAGTATATCAGGTCCTACACTGCCTGTGCTATTGCCAAACTGACCACTAAAAAACAGGGCCTGTACACGCCTCTTCCTACTCCTGACAGGCCATGGAAATCCATATCAATGGACTACATGTCGGGCCTCCCATCCACCAATCAAGGAAATGACTGTGATTTTGTGGTTGTTGATCTCTTTTCTAAGATGACGATTCTAGTTGCCTACAAGAAGAACATCACAATAGAGGCCACTGCCAAGCTCTTCTTTGAATGATTCTGGGTACATTTTTGAATCCCACAAACCATTGTCTCAGATCGGGATAGTTGATTTCTCAGCACATTCTGGTCGAGCCTCTGGTCACTGTTGGACACCAAGCTCACCAAATCCACGGCCTTCCACCCCCAGAAAAATGTCCAAATCAAGTTCATCAATCGAATGATTGTGCATATCCTTCACATGTATAATTCAAAGCATGCTTGCACATGGGATGAGAGCCTTCCCTATGTCCAAAATAGCTACAACTGAGCCCTGCAAAGCTCAACCAGCCATAGCCCCTTTCAGGTGGGGTTGGGATTCCAACCATTGGGTCCCATAGATGTTTCACTTCCCCTTACAGTCACCTCGACCAACTCATATCCTACTCCAACTGAAACTAACAAAGCCACCCGATTCATTTAGCGGATCCAGCACATCCGCCAACAGGTTCAGGATATCCTACAGAAGTCCAATGACAAGTACAAGAAGCGCCATGATCAACATCATGTGCCACATAAGTTTCAGGTGGCCGACAAAGTTTGGATGAACTTGCAGAAAGAATGCCTTACAAGACCCCATCGAAAGCTTCAACCACTTCGTTATGGGACATACACCATCACCAAGGTCATGGGGATAATTCTTTTCAGCTCAACATTCCTCCTGTCCTTGGCCTGCACCCAGTGTTCAATGTGGATCTCCTTCGCCCTTATTTCCCACAATTATTGGACACCTCAGACGTAGCAGAGCAGTTGACACCAATAGAGTTAAACCCCGACTGTATACAACATACATCCAACGATCATATTTTGGACACAAATATCAAGGGAACTCGACAAAAAAGGATCCAGCTTTATCAAGTCATCAAAGTAGGGAAACTCCTACACCAAGGCAAGTGGCTCACCCACGACCAAATTCAAAAAAAAATTCCTCATCTGATGGGAGAACTCAACGCAATGGGGACCATTGATTCCTAAGGAGGGAGGATTGATCGAGGTGGATATCGATGACCACCCACCTCTTCCAAGTGGCTCAAAATAGTTTTCTGACAATTTTGGCAATTTACTATTTTTAGCAGTTTTAACTTTTAGGGCTATTTTGAGGGCCTAAATGAAGGTTTTTGGGATCGAGATTCTCAATGATAATGAAAGGAATGATTGAGCCCCAAAAATGAATCTCCTCGATGATACCTTTCCAACAGGATATCATACACCTAAAACGAAAATCATATGAAAAAGTTACGAACCCGAGAAGTTGATGTACTAACTTACCCAAATGGGGCCCACATGACTTTTGGCGCTTCATCTCCTAGGGTTAGGTTTTTGTATGTCTAGGGTTTTTGGCATTACTTTTTATTGTAAAAAGGCCTTTAGAGCCTCATTTTAATCAACTTCTTGCGAATGATCACAACCATCACATCTCTTCTCAGAGATAAGCCGCCACCATTCCAGCAAGCGTGTTTCCATTGCATTTTACAGTTTCATCTTATTTCCTTATTGAATAGAAAATCGATTTGATTGTATCTCTGGTATTTTGTGTTAAGCACCTGTTAATAATCTGTAGTCATTTTGTTCTACTCATAAAATCCGGATCATTTTCTCTTCTCATGGAATAGATGCAACCAATAGTTGTATTGCCTAGCTATTTCTGTAGCAAACATTTTGTCTGTAATGTGACATGGAATGAGAGAAGGTTTTTCGTTGGAGAAAAAAATCCTTATCACAATGTAATTATCTAGTTGGACAAGTGCCCCCTTCCTGTCCAAAATATTGATTTCCTGGTCATATATGCGGGGAGCATCTTCTCCTAATAATAAAAATTTGAAGTCAGAGACAAAGTAATTAAAAACCTCATAAAAAAAGTGGGATTCCTTGTGCTTCCACAAGGCCTGGTACCAAAAATTTATTGGGTCGAATTCCCAGTTTACCTTCTTGGACAGAGATAGTTTTGGAAACTGACAGCAATGCACTATCGCAAAAACCAAGTGGGATGACATATAAAATTTCTTCTCCTTTTTGAAGCTTGACAATTGGGAACACATTTCATGGGAAATTAGTTTCCCCCAATAAAAAATGGCTTGTTCATTGACTGTGAAATACAAAATATAAAGAACCATGCGAGAAATAGTTGCACTGGATTCCTATCCGATAATTCTTGTAAACAACCAGGCAATTTCCCAGAATGGATTTCTAAATGAGCTAACATGCAAGTTTGTGATATCTTCAGGAATTTCCATCGGGTGTTCCAGGAACTCGGGCAAGAGGTCCAACTCATTATTATTCTTTCTTAGGAACTTCTTGGAGTCTTCTCCTCTGAACGTCAATGCTGGCTTTGACAATCCTAACATCTGGTGGATGACCTGAGGTGACAAAGAAACAGAAGAGTGGTCCCACAGTGGAATAATTATTTGGCTTGAAATATATTTATTGGCACACCAAGAGACCAACTCCTTACAGTAAAAAACTTTAGGGACGCAGCCTGCACGAGCAATCCAATAGGTCCAAATTATTTCATTCTGGGCACAAGGGGATGAGTAGTAAGAATATGTCCTAGAGAAATAGAATTTTTGGTCCTCGCCCCCGAAGATGTTCACTCTATATCCACATAAATGTTGTCGAGTTGGTGCCATAAGTTTATGAGAACGTCTGTTTGCTGCAGACAATGCTTGAAATGAACAATTGGAGGGATAATATAACCCTCCGCAAATGTTGATTCAATGCGTGTGAATGGGAAATATCCTCGAGACTTTTTCTCATTAATGACAATCTCTATGGGTGTTGCATTATGAGTTGTTAGCAGTGAAGCTTACTTATTGCATAATTAGAAGTGAGAAGGTGCCAGGTACGACGAAGAGCAATTAAGGATTGGAGGTTTTGTGAACATGCCAACCCGATGATGTGCGAACGACATTCCATGATGCTTGAAATTAACACTCGAAAGGGATAATATAACCCTCCACAAATATTTGTTTAATGCGTATTAATGGGAGATCTCCTCGAGCCTTTCACTTATCAATGACAATCTATACGGTTCCTGCATGATGAGTTGTTATCATTAAAGCTTACTAATTTCATATTTAGAAATAAGACCTTATATATATATATATATATATATATATATGTTTTTATAAACAATTTTTTATTATAAACAAGTGCGAAGGTGACAATTTTTTATGCCCAAGTATGAAAAGCGGTCGGACGGGTTTCAAAATAGGGTTACAAGGGATTATCAGAAGAGCTGAGGGCCCGACAGTCAAATTGTACATCTCGAAAAATTTTGACTGCAAAAGGCATAAAAGGGAAGAGTGCATGATGGGGTAGTCCAACGGTCGGTTTGTATATTTGCAAAATTTGGGTGTTTTTTGCAGGTCACGAAACAATGGAAGGGAAATATTGAGCCCGCATGTTTGGGAACCCACAAGAGAAAAATTTGGTAACTATGGAACAGGGAAATGGTCGGTGGAATTCTTTTTCGTTAATATATTGATATCTGTAATAGATATCCCATTACTTGGCAGGATATTTTCTACATGTTTCTGGACAAGTTGTGTAGAGACAGTGATTATGACGGCCTCCTCAAGGCATGGTGAGCTATCAATATTAAACCTCATTTATTGCATACTTGTAAATAAGTGAGAAGGTTGCAGGCACAAGAAACAATGATTAGGAATTGGATATTTCATGAAACCACCAACCCAACGATCCACAAAAGAGATTCGAAGAAATGCAGAAGTATCGAAAGCAGACGGACGAGCTTCAAAATGGGGTGACAATAGTTCCACAGGAGACGTGAGGACCCGACAGTCAAATTGTAGGTCTCATAAATTTTGAGTGCAAATTGTGTAACATGAAAGAGGGTATGATGTGAGAGTCCATTTGTAAATTTGTATATCGCAAAACTTAGGGTGTTGTTTGCAGGTCAGGGAACAATGGAAGTGCAATCTAGATCCCGCCTACCTGGGAATTCATGATCGGAGAAGTGGCTAGGTATGGAATGGGGAAGCGATCGGTCAAAGTCATGATATAAAATCATGAGTGCAAATTTGAAACCGTGAGTCCTCCAACCTGCAGAGCTGGACATTTTCAAAAAAATAGCTAAGTAGCGAGAAAGAGAAAGTAGAGGGGAAAGAGAAACAAGAATTTGGTTAAGTATAGAAGATGGAAAAGAAGGGATAATATATTCAAATCTATAATAGATATCTCATTTCCTGGCAAGATCTTTTCTGCATGTTTCTGGAGAAGTTGTATACTTATTGCATATACTTGGAAATAAGTGTGAAGGTGGTGGGTAGAGGAAACAACGACTAGGAATTGGAAATTTCCTGAAACCGCCAACCCGACAATCTGCGAAAGAGATTCCAAGAAATGGCCAAGTCTGGAAAGCAGTCAGATGGGCTTCAAAATAGGGTGACAAGGTTCTCGAGGAAATGTGAGGCCCCGATGGTCAAACTGTATGTATCGGAAATTTTGAGTGAAAAAATGTGTAACACGGAAGAGGGGATGATGTGGGAGTCTGGAAGTCAATTTGTATATCAGGGAAGCCGAGGTGTTGTTTGTAGGTCAAGGAACACTGGAAGTGCATCCCTCCTGTCCAAGAACCCGCAAGAGAAAAATTTGATAAGTATGGAATAGGGAAACGATTGGTGGGACTCATTTTGCTAATATATTGATATTTGTAATAGATATCCCATTACATGAAAGGATATTTTCTACATGTTTCTGGACAATTTTTGTAGGGACAGCTAGTATGAATTCTCTTGGAGGCATGGTAAGTTGTTATAATTAAACATTAGTTATTGCATACTTGGAAATAAGTGCGAAGATGGCAGGCACAGGAAAAAACGATTAGGAATTGGAGATTTTCTGATCTCGCCAACCCGACGATCCATGAAAGAGATTCCAAGAAATGGCCAAGTATGGAAAGTGGATGCACAAGCTTCAAAATGGGGTGAGAATAGTTCCCTAGGAGACATGAGGACCTGAAGATCAAATTGAAGGTCTCAAAACTTTTGAGTGCAAACTGTGTATGATGTGGGAGTCCAGCAGTAAATTTGTATATCACGGAGGTCTGTGTGTTGTCTGTAGGTCACAGAACAATGGAAGTGCAATCTAGAGCCCACCTGCATGAGAATCTGCAATCTAAAAAGTGGTTAGGTATGGAATCAGAATCGATCAGTCGAAGTCGCGATATAAAATCACGAGTGAAAATGTGAACCCATGAGTCCGCCAACCCGCGTAGTTAGACATTTTCAGAAAAAACGACTAAGTAACCCAAAAGAGAAAGTAGAGGGGAAAAGGAAACGAGAATTTTGTTAAGCATAGAATAGGGAAAAGAAGGGCTAATATATTTAAATCTTTAATAGATATTCCATTTCCTGACAAGATCTTTCCTGTATGTTTCTGGAGAATTTGTATACTTATTGCATATACTTGGAAAGAAGTATGAAGGTGGAGGGCACAGGAAACAACGACTAGAAATTGGAAATTTCATGAACCCTCCAACTCGATGATTCACGAAAGAGATTCCAAGAAATGGCCAAGTGTGGAAAGCAGTCAGACGAGATTCAAAATAGGGTGACAAGAGCTCCCGAGGAGATGTGAGGCCCCAACAGTCAAATTGTATGTATCAGAACGTTTCACTGCAAAATGTGTAACACAAAAGAGGGGATGATGTGGGAGTCCAGAAGTAAATTTGCATATCGCAGAAGCCAGAGTGTTGTTTTCAGGTCACGGAACAATGGAAGTGCAATTTATAGACCGCCTGGGTGGGAACCCGTGATCGAAAAATTGGCTAGGTATGGAAAGGGGAAGCGCTTGGTCGGAATTGTGATATAAAAGCATGAATAAAAATGTGAACCCATGAATCTGCCAACTCGCATAGCAAGATATTTTCGGAAAAAAATGACTAAGTAACCAGAAAAAAAAACTACAGGGAAAAAATAAAGGGGAATTTGGTCAAGTATAAAAGAGGGAAAAGAAGGGGATAAAAGAGTGGGAAAAATAGAAAAGTGGAGGGAAATTTTCGTAAGAAAGAATTGGTCTCAAACAAGCCCCATTATTGAAAAACCATCATTTTCTAGTACAATATTTTATCCACTTACTCATTTTCTATTGTGCTTGTACCATTAAAAAGGGTGTGAGAAAATGCTTTGTTGAAGATTAGTTTTTATTTCAACTTGTGGGAGTAATTGTGTTCTTGATACATTCTTCCATGACTTTGACATATTAACTTAAGTATTAAACTTCTTGCATGATGGGTTGTTAGCATTAAATATTAATAATTGCATGTCTATAAACAACAATGATGATCTTGAATTTTAATATTGTAGTTTATTTCATAGTCCTATTTGACTACAACCACCATAGATTAGTTATTTTTTTTTATTTTATTCGCGAACAATAAATTTGGTAATTTCATTAATAAAGTAAAACGTGCTCAAATAGAGGCGATGGGATGGACAACTAATAAAATGTTCCCTTTCGGAGTAAAGGAATCAAGGAAACAAAAGGGAAATAAGAAATCGTTTTCTTAGCAAAGCCAAGGTGAAAACAAAATTTCTAGGGCAGTGCCCCGATTGCCGCATAGTGATTTTGTCTTGCTATGTTATATCTGCATTATGCATAGAATTGAATGTTGGTTTGAAACTGTCTGAAATTCATTTTTGTTTCCATAAATTCCTGATGGGATCGACACAATGCATTGTCATATAATTGTTAAATGATCCATATTAGATCAAATTACTTAAGCCAATACAATATTCAAGAACTACGAGACTATTGAACCATGATAATGA
Organism: Picea mariana; assembly: GCA_032191745.1. NCBI lineage: Eukaryota > Viridiplantae > Streptophyta > Pinopsida > Pinales > Pinaceae > Picea > Picea mariana. Next base: position 8,251 of record JASDQU010257541.1, on the reverse strand, counting down.
AAAGATGTGTTAAATTCAACAAAGAAGTAGAAACCAAGATTCCAAAGCAATTTTTTTAATAGTAAATCCATTAAAAAAAAATATTGGGTAGTGTATATCTATCCATAGAAATTAGAGTGAGTTATTTGCACCAAAACATTGAACATATTTGTATAAACACAACTACAGGATCTAAAAAAAAAATCATTACCATGCAGGAGCCATTGAGATCCTCTTCAACATGCATAAAAAACTCATTACCATGCCTTTTGTTTAGGAAATCCTTGCAGTCTTCTCCTCAGAAGGTCAATGTTCTCTTCCTAAATCTCAATATCTTGTGGAATACCTGAGGCAACAAAGAAACAAGAGATTGGTTCCACAGTGGAATAATTCCTTGTCTTGAATCACGTGAAAAACACTACTACTCCTGACGTTGGCGACATGGAGACATTGCAAGGCACCATTCAATTGTACAAATAATAGGGAAGAGGCCCCGATGAGAAGAGTTTCCAATCCGCGGATGCCACTGCGAAGAGAACAACATCCCGCATCATCACTCCAATGTTGCACCCCAACAAGAAAGAAACCCAAAAAATTTTAAATGAAGGAGGACATAAGAACCCATCCTCACGGTAAAATTGATAGTTCTCACAAGACGTCAGGGACACAGGTTGCATGAGCAATTCCAGAGGCCCAAATTAGTCCATTATGGGTAGAAGCAGATGAGTATTAAGAATATGCCTAGCACCAGTGGAAGTTCTGGTCCTCATCCCCTAAGATGTTAATTGTATATCGATAGAATAGGAGAGTGGTCCCACAATTGAATAATTATTTGTCTTGAAATATATCTCTGGGAGCATCAGGGGACCATTTCCTTATAGTGAAATACTTCCTCCCATAATAGATTAATTTTGACCTTTCAAATTCCTACTCTCGAGCTGTGAAGTGGCTATTTTGTTCAATGTTAGTTTATTTTATGAAACCCCTTCTTTTGGTCTTATCAGGGATGCCATCGTCGAGTCGGGAAGTGCCCCCCGTTATGGTTGATTTCAATTTGGGTGCAAGAGTGGGAATAACATCTGCATTGCCATCATCCATTGTCGTATCATCATCCATTATATCATCTTCCCTTGACTCTAAATTGACTGCATCAACTTCCACGCTAGCCATCAATGCAGGCGAGCAGGTTGTCTGAGCAGGCAAGGTTTCCTTGAAATTATTTGGCTTGAAATATATCTCTCAGTGCACCAAGGGACCATCTCATTTTGTGTTCTTGGGTGGAGGGATATGAGTAGTAAGAATATTCCCTAGAGTACTGGAACCTGTGGTCATCATGCATGAAGGTTTTTACTGTATTTGGATAGAATTGTTGTCGAACTGCTACCACAAGTTAACAAGAATTTTCATTTTCTCCAGATGATGTTTGAAATGAAAATTTAGAAGGGATAATATAACCCTCCACAAATCTTGGTTTAATGCGTATCAATGGAAGATATTCTCGATCCTTTCTTTGATCAATGACAATCTCCATGGTTCGTGCGTAATGAGTTGTTACCATTAAAGCTTACAAATTGGATATTCAGAAAAAAAGTCCAAAGGTGGCGGTGGCAACAAAAAGAAATTAAGGATTAGATATTTCGTAAAGGTGTCGATCGGACGATGCATGAAATATATTGCATGATGCTTGAAATAAATACTTGGAAAGGATAACACAACTCTCCACAAATGTTGGTTTAATTTTTATTAATGGCAAATCTTCTCCAGCCTTTCAGACATTAATGACAATCTTAATGGTTCCTGCACGATGAGATATTAACATTAAATATTAATAATTGCATATCTAGAAAGAAGTGAGAAGGTGGAGGGGATGGCGAAGATCGATTAAGCATTGCACATTTCATCCACCCGCCAACCCGCGAAAGAGATTCCAAGAAATGGCCAAGTATGGAAAGCAGTCGGGCGGGTTTCAAAATAGGGTCACAAGTTATACTTGGGAGATGTGAGGGGTCGATGGTAAAATTGTATGTCTCCAAACTTTTGACTGCAAAATGTGTAACATAGAACATGGCACAATGAGGGATTTCGACGGTCAATTTATATATCACAAAATTTTGGGTTTTGTTTGTAGGTAGTGGAACAATGGAAGCATCATGTTGACAAATCCTGGCCAGGAACCGACAATGGTAATAGTGGCCAAGTATGCAATGGGTAAGTAGTTGGTCAGACTCGTGATATAAAAGCATGAGATGTACTCGAAACTAGGAATATTGACGAACTTTAAAACAGTGCTACAAGTTCTACTCAGGAGACGTGAGGGCCCGATGGTAAAATTGTATGTATCCAAGTTTTGATTGAAAAATGTGTAATAGGGAACACGGGACAATGACGGACTTCGATGGTCAATTTGTGTATTGTGGAACTTTGGGTGTTGTATATAAAAGCATAAGACATTCGAAAAAATGAAACATTCGAAAAAATGACTAAGTAACCAGAAATGGAAAGCAAACGAGAACAAATAAGGGGAATTTGGCTGCCAATTTGTAGATCGTGGAAGTCTGAGTGTTGTTTGCAGGTGGCAAAACAATGGAAATGCAATGTTGAGCCCGCCTACCTAGGAACCCGTGATCCAAAATGTTTTCTGAATATGAAATGGGGAAGCGGTCGGTCGGACTTGTAATATAAAAGTATCAGTGGAAATCTGAAGACGTGAATCTGCCAACCCCCACACCTAGACATTTTCTGAAAAACAACTAAGTAACCAGAAAAGGAAAGCAGAGGGAAAAAAGAAAGGGGATTGCAATTTTCAGAAGCGGGAATTGGTGTAATAAAGCCCCATTGATGGTCTTAACAGTAACTATGAAGTGCATTAAATAGGTGAACATGCTCTTCAATCAAGGAATATATAAAGAGATGCATGCTTATAGTTTCCAGGATGTGTTTGTATAAGAGAAGCATCGAAAATCCACAAGAAAATCAATTTTGGGATGGTTAAGTAAAATTATTGTACTGTCAACTTTATCGTAAGTATAACAACGAAAAATTTGAATTTTAATGTTTTGTGGTTGATATGATAGTTCCATTGGACTTCACATAGTATATATCATTTTATTTCAAAATATTCCTTGAGATGAATTTTACTAAGTTCATCAATAAAGTGCTAAAATGAGCTTATATTATATTTACATCAGAGAGATTATATTAAAAGTCAAAGAAGGTCCTATATATTCTTTAAGATCTTAGAAAACCCGCCAAGATCCTGAATCTATCATTAATTTTCCAAAACGAAGCATACAACCAAGATCCAAGTAAACACCAAATGTATTAAAAGTCGAGGCACAAGGCAATGCATCAACATAGAATCCACCAAGTGAGATCCCATAAGGGTCCATAGAGAAGTACACATCGACTTATGCATCAAACAATTTGATATATAAAATAGACACACGTGGAATTGGTTTTCTCTTACATCTGGTATATGTTTCCATGAGAAAATAACCGGGGCCCTGAAATATGAACAAAATTCTGTTGAACAAAAGACAACACAAAACCAGCGAAGCTTTGCCATTGTATCCCAGCTATAACCAAACCCCCAAATGGGGAACAAGAAACTTGTTGATTACTATTTTACCATGAAGCAAGATCACTATGGACATTTTCTTCTGATAGTGCCATGTTCTATCACTACTAGTTTTAACAATGCCAAATTTCCAATATTATTGGAAATTCCTGATGGTTCTGCCCAAAGGAGCAAGCAATTTCGACAGTTCAAAGGATGGGCATGAGTTATTCACAGTTGGATAATTTGTATGGGGTTTTTCCTCATGCTTCCCATTTATAGACTGAACAATCTTATGCACTTGTACATCAACAATAAATGCACTTGCCTGTATGAATTACAATGCTCGAACTCCCCAATCTCTATAGCGAGTTCTGAAGATCTGAAGCTCATGCTTCAATCCATGTTGAACCATTTTTTCCCTTCAATTAGGGCATCAAGAAAATGAATATATCATACCATAAATGTATAGTCAAAGATCATGTTCTTTTTTATTTAGGCACCCAAAAAATGCAGAAATCCTTCCATGGTTATATAGTTGGAAATAATTTTTCCAATTTGGGCACCCAAAAAGGTGGAGACTCCTCCAACAAATCTACAGCTAGCCACCATTTTGTTTTCATTTGTACACCCCAACAAATATGAAAAATTCTTACTGGGAGATGCAATAAAACATCAAAATAACAACAACAATTTGATTTGTAGTTCGGGACGAAATGATATCCTGAACAAATATCGGGAATTTTTTCCACAATACTTGTTTCATTGAGCGATATAATCCGATCACAATCACCACTGTCATATACTATTTTGGGAAATATATTAAAATTTGTAATGGATATCCCATTACGTGAAAATATCTTTTCTGCATGTTTCTGGACAAGTTGTGTGGGAATAGTTAGTATGACTGTCATGAAGGCTTCATTGTCTGTCATGTCAGCACGCATAATGGATCTAGTTTTGTTTTTCTTGTCCAAGTAGGTGCTATAGACGACCATTATGTCCTCAATGAACACTTGTCCAGTTCATCGACTGTTCAAGCCCTCTATTGATAGTATTTTTGGTTTTATAATTTTAGACCCGGTGACATTTTTTGAACAAGAAAAGTAATGTGAAGGGTAGTCTGCATTATTTTTTTGTTTTCTTTTTTCCTAGCATAAATGTACAAGTAGACGCACAACTTGGATAAAGAATGAAGCCAGAGTTTTGCAACCAGACCTGTTAGTCTATGGAACTTGCGCTATGTTTGACACCTCACTTGCACTCGTTGATACTTCTTGTGAGATGCAAAGTATGTGTTGTAGATGATATCAACATATTTACCATGGAATAGATGAATAAATAGCTGAGGATATTTTTTTGGTAAACATATGATAAACACAATGTATGCATATTTACCTTTGGCCTTGTCAGTTTGTTGATGTTTGCGATGATTGACTGCTCATGGACATGTCACTAGTCCAACGTTTTCTAATGCAAGCATGTGTAGATAAGCATCAGAATGACTAAATAAGCATATTCATTGTATATTGTTCGTAATTGTTTGGAATGTCACATACAGGGTCGAAGGAGCTGGAATACGAAATAAGGTGTCAAGGGATACTAAAAAAACATGAGGACCCAATGGTCAAATTGTATGCCTCGGATTTTTTGACTGCAAAAATGTGTAACATGGAATATGGCATGATGGGGGGCTATGATGGCCAATCTGTATATCGTGAAACCTCTGAAGCTAGAGGCACAATCTTGAATCTATCAGCCCGGGAATCTGCGATCGAAAAAATGGCTAAGTATGTAATGAGGAAACCGTCATTCGGAGTCATGATATAGAAGCATGAGTATAAATGTGAACCCGTGAGTCCGCCAACCTGTGCACCTAGACATTTTCAGAAAGACGACTAAGCAAAGAAACTAGAAATCGAAAGTAGATGAGAAAAACGAAGGGGATTTCGGTTAAGTATAAAAGAGGGAAAAAAAGGGATAATAGAAAGTGGGAAAATTAGAAATGGGGAGGGAAATGTTTGGAAGAGGGAAGTCTCAACAAATTTCCATTGTTGCCAAATCATCATTTTCTAGTCCAATATTATATGCACCCAGTCGTTTTGTGTGTTTGATTTACTCGCACAGTTTGTATACCTTTTCGAAGATTGTACTTCAGCCCCCTCTGTTGTGGCATATAAGAATTCATCTTCCTGTCCAACCAATTTGTTTCTTTCAATGTAGAAACATCGAACATACAGTAGACATGAAAGTAAGTTAGTATGCAGAAAGACATGTAAAAGAAAGAAATATAGTTCTATTTATTTCAATGTAGCAACAAAGAGAATACAATTCACATAAGGATAAGTTACTATGTAGAAAGATATGTAGTATCTACATACAGTAAAATAAGGGCAAAGAAGTAGAACAAGTAGACCAAATATATAGACAATAAATGAAATACTAAACAATTGAATATGAAATAAGAGTAGAGACATCCACCCTTGTAACTCCTCCTCTACATTTGCGACAAAGAGTCCATCATCTTCTCCAACCACTCTGTTTGTTTAAATGTAACAATGCAGAAAAAACATTGGACATGAAGGAAGTTGGTATGCAGAAAGACATGTAAAAAAACTAAACAAAGTTCGATTTATTTCAATGTAGAGGCACAAAAAATATAAAGGACATGAAGATAAGTTATTATGTAGGAAGATACGCAATATCTACATACAATAAATTAGGTGAACACATATCCAAACAATAAATGAAATACAAAACAATGGAATGTGAAATAACAGTACAAGAATGTACCTTTGTATCTCCTCTTCTACACTTGCGGTAAAGACTCCTTGGTTTTCTCCAGCTATTCTGTTTGTTTCAATGTGGGAACGCAAAAAATACAATGAACATGAATGGAAGCTGGTATGTAGGGGAGAATAAGTAATATTTACATACAATAAATGAGAATTAATGAATAGAATAAAAGATAGTTATAAACATGAACCTTTCCTTTTGTCTAGCCATGGTTGTAATTATATAAATTTTTTCCTACCCAAAATATATTACAAGCCATAAAATATTAAGAAATTGCATGGCCATAGCTGAATGATTTTGGTTTTCTGCAGGAAAGTATCCAGATATTCTTTGAGACATAGAAATATAATTTTGCAGTATCTTTGGTGTAGATATCATATTTCAAGTACAAGACAAATTGTATCGTGGTCACATGAGTCTGTGTAAAGGATAAAGAGGTTGTATTGTGATATGGACACATTTCACCATATATGGTTAATAAGTGCATTTTGCACATGTTTTATCATAACAAAAAGATATCAGACATTGTAATTGCCAATGTAGTTGTCCAATTATTTGTTATGTCACTATTTTGTATCATAAAACACTGAAGTATCCTATAATGATAATGGTTTCGTCCAAATGTAAGTGGTGTGATGCATTTGAAAACACATTCAGTATGCTAGCAATGTTACACGCCAAACAACATAGAAACTGAATACTACAATTTGCAATCCACGGAACACCACTCTTGCTAGCATCATATCAGTATCCTTTTATTCTACAAGAACGTTTTGCAAAGACACGTAGGTATGGTCCAGAGCTAGGACACAAAATTGGAGAAAAATTTAAGAGCAGGATAGGTAGGCACAGGACAGGCGCCAGATCTCGACTTTGCCAGATATGACAAACGATAGAACCGCAGGTCCACTTGCGGGTGCAGGACCTGAACACCGCAAAGTGAAAAAAAGATAGCTCCAACTATCGGCGCAGGACCCCTATGCTACAAAGCTGAAGTAAACAAAAGAAAATAGCAAGTAACAAGCCATTGATTAAGCACGAAATAGTGTAATAGCCAAATAAATTAAGCATCCATTAATTCTACTAACATAACCGTAAAGTTCAATAATTCCTCTATATTGAGCAAATTAGTAAAATTCAAAAATTTCTTTAATTGAGCACATTCACAGCACATTCGTATGTAGATTTATCAACAATAATAAAATTTTATAGCAAAATAAAACAAATACACAATTTAAATTACCTGCTTCTGATGCTAATTCGCCTTGCTGCCTTGCTATTGCCTTCCTTCCTGCTGCTTGATGCACTGACCAACACTGCCCCAACCTACTATCCTCTCTGCCAACTAGGACAACTACCTAGCTCCAGGATATCATATGGATATCCTGGCCCCCGTGCCCAAAACCTCCAGCAAACCGGTGCCTGTATTGAACCTTCTTGACTATAGAACTCCACTCTCCTCTCTGCCAATCCAAGAGAGCCCCCCAAAATCAATGCATATCTCCCATCGAATGATCCCCTCCTTCCTAACCTTCTCCGCTCATATTGCCCCTTCACCGACTTCCCTCTCATTTACTTCCTTACCTACCCATTTATTACCTTATTTTATCCTTTCATAGTTAATGCCCCTTATCCCCTTTATTTATTATTTTATCCTATATTTAATGTCCTATCCCTTCCCGAATACGTAAGCTTAATTTAACAATATAATTTATTAACCCCCTTTAATTCTTTACTTAATTAATTAATGAGTCAATTAATAATTAATTAATAATTGGCAATCATGAACAAGTAATTAATAATAATTAATTAGTTAATGTTATTTAAGAAATAATTATTGTTTAGCTAACTTTTAGGACAGTTAAATTATTAAATTAATTATAATTAATAATCCTATACATCTATTTAAGTAGGGTCGTT
>JASDQU010257539.1:621-15866 GCA_032191745.1 Picea mariana | reverse complement strand
CTTGGATCTATCTCAGGAAACCTATATTAATAAAATTTTAGAGATATTTCGGATGAAGGATTGTTCACCAAGTATAGCTCCCATTGTGAAGGGTGATAGGTTCAATTTGAACCAATGCCTGAAGAACGATTTTGAAAGGGAACAAATGAAGAACATTCCATGTGCTTTTACTGTCGGAAGCCTAATGTATGCTCAGATCTGCACAAGACCCGACATTACATTTGTTGTGGGAATGTTGGGACGATCTCAGAGTAATCTAGGTATAGACCACTGGAGAGCTACAAAGAATGTAATGAGGTACCTTCAAGGAACCAAAAACTACATGCTTATGTATAGACGGACAGACAATTTGGAAGTAATTGGCTACTCAGATTCTGACTTTGTTGGATGTGTTGATTCACGCAAATCAACATCGGGATACACTTTTATGATGGTCGGTGGAGCTCTATCATGGAGGAGTGCCAAGCAGACTTGATTGCCACTTCTACTATGGAAGCCGAGTTCGTCTCCTGTTTTGAGGCTACTTTACATGGTGTATGTCTTAAGAGTTTCATTTCTGGGCTTAGAATTATGGATTCTATCTCCAAGCCATTGAGAATGTATTGTGACAATTCAACTGTTGTTTTTATGGCTAAAAACAACAAAAGTGGGAGTCGAAGTAAACACATTGACATTAAGTATTTAGCCATAAGGGAACGTGTTAAAGAAAAGAAAGTAGTCATTGAGCACGTCAGCACTAAGTTGATGATCGCTAATCCTTTGACTAAGGGCATGCCACCGTTTAAATTCAAGGAGCATGTAATGAATATGGGACTTGGTTCCATTATGTAGTTTCTCATTGTATGGACAATGTTATTTTAATGAAATTCTTAATTATTGTGATGTTTTCCTCATATTTATGTGAACCTTAATTTGATTTGAGAGAATTCATCTGTGTAGGACCAAGAATAAACATAAGGTTTATTCATTAAGAAATTGTTGCCACATAAATTATAAGAGAAATAAATACATAGTAATACATGGAAGATAATACTCGTCATAAGAGGACTTATCGCCATGATTCATGTACCTATTACTTAATACAGATTATCAATAGGTTTTAGGATGAGACATTAAGATTGGAAGTATGGACCAAGTGGGAGAATGTAAGCTCCCTTCCGTATTGAACCACCGCTCTCATATTGAACCACCGTGAAACCAAACAAAACCGTAACTGTATTGAACTGCCGGGAAACCAACCCGAACTGTATTCAACTGCCGATAGCTCGTTTGGAAACCAACTAGAACCATTTTCTTGTTTGGGAGCTTCAAGAATGGTCCATTACTCCATACGGCTCTCTACCTAGATATGTGGAATAGTTAACAGTTAGCCAACAGAAGCTTGATGGAAGCTTGGCTATAAAGATTTCGTTTTGGTCCCCAAGCTTTCTTAATTCAATCAAATTCCTTCAGTCTTACACCATTAATCAGAGTGAGCAGAGCTTGGAAGTGCCATACAGAAAGCAAAAGGAAATAAAAATTAGTGTGGAACTGGGAAAACTTCTGCAGCAATTAGTCAAACTCAAGTAGCATCAATGGTCGGAGGTATGATCCATTTTGGCATCTAAATTTCGATTCTTTTGAAGAGTTTTATTCCGCATATTTTAGAATCGATTTAAATCTAACAGTATAACCTTCTTCAAAAAATAAAAAGATTCTTTGCTTATGCAAATACATGGTTCCATGGTTCCAAGTGTAATAAACAATTTAAAGTTTTTGTCCTATGTCATTTTTCAAAACAAAATTTAGGCACACGGTTATATATTTGAATATTGGACCTTATTGCAACTCACGTTGGTTTATAAACCTCCAAAATAATTATATATACGACGTTTTTATTGACAAATAATGTTGGCTTTCATGGGTGCATTTATGGGTTGAATTTCAATATTCCTTCACAACATGTTTACACTTATTTCCCCTCTTCACATTTGGGTAATCACAAACTTCCATCTCTAATCCAAGATTGTACACATTGTAAAACGTGTATGGTTTTCCATATTGTGACTCGATGTTAATAATGTCAGGATTGGCAGTGTCATAAAGGATGTCAATGCCTAGGATGTTAAGTGCATTGTACCATGATATCTTGCATATATGGTCTAATATAAAATTTTGAGCAAATCTTTTTTTTTTTCACAAACATAGCAAATGAATAGTAAGAGTGTGCTTGCACTGTGATTTTCCCAATAAGCCAATTCATTCTATGAGAAGATGTGTTGTAGACATGGCCAATTCATTCTATGAGAAGATGTGTTGTAGACATGGCCAATTCATTCTATGAGAAGATGTGTTGTAGACGTGACATAACACATGTATCAAATTACTAATAGTTTTACAATATATATAACGTCAAAATTAATATATAATTATTTTTATTTATTTTTACATAAAGTGTGAGTACAAGAAAAACATGAAATTGACATTGAACACTAGTATCTTTAAGGAACTTTTGTTTTATGTGATTATGGTATGAGTGAATGGATGTATTTGTTTCATGTTTTAAATGTCAAAAATACCTGCATGCTTTGATCAACATACTTGCAATGTTCCAAATGACATATCAACATAAAAAATAATGCTACCCAAATCATTAACAATAATGAATGATCATTGTGATAGATTTATAAATAAAGATGTCTAAATCACCAACAATAATAATTTATCATTGTGATGGATTTAGAAAATGTTTTGGTCAAATCACCAACAATAACCATTTATTATTATGATAGGTTTGTAATAATGCTAGTCAAATCACAAGCAATTATGTATCACTATTGTAGATTTATACTCACTTAGTTGTGGCTCCCAGTGATCTTTGAAATAGTTGATGAAACCAATTTGCTAAGAGGAAATTCCATAACAATCTAGAAATTTGTTCACAATATCCTCAACTAACGATGAGCAATGCATTATGTTCCCCATAGACTTTGCATTTCTATATCTCTTTTATTGTCACAAACATACATGGTCAGTTTATTGTCCAATAACAACACATGTGTAATATGCAAAGAATTATCATACAATCGAACATATCACTGTGGATGAATGTGGATAAGAAAATATTTAGGTGAACAAATGGAAATTAAATAAATACACAACAAACTGAAGGAAAGAGAAATTACGAGATTGACACAACCTATCACCTAGATCTCTGTGAGGACATCATCCACAAGAAAGGATGAAGACCTCCAAGTGGGAAAGGAAGTCAAAACACATCGGTGAAATGTTTGCAACTATGTCACATTTTTTCCCTCAATGCATTCTTTGATATGACCCAATAGAAAACAATGTCATTTTGATGTGTGTTGAAAGTCATAATGGTCTACAAAGGATATTTCCATGCATAAAATTTCATGAATATGTTATTCGAGATATATAACACTGGTGTGGTCAATAAGGCCACTAGAAACAACTTTTTCATGAATAAATATTTTAGAACAATAACGCCCTAGACAATCATTTCGTGAATTCAAATTGAAGAACACTTGTTTGGTAAATTAGGTCATTAGAAATAATAGTTAATGAATTCATTGTACATAATATAACATTGGCCTGGTAAATAAATCCTCATGAACAATAACACAGACATAGAAATTATGACCCCTAGAATTAATCATTTCACGAATTCATATAACTAAGTGACAAATTTTGTCCGGTAAACAAATCTGCAATAAAAAACGATTTCATGAATTCTTACCATAGAAAATAATGTTGAAATGGTAAATAAGAAAAATAAAAACAAAAATAACTTGTATTTATTTGTGTAAAAAGTAGAGTCCATTTCAAGGACATTGTGTCGATGCCAAACAAACTACTCCACTTGTCATATCGTCAGCATGAATGGATCTTGATTTAATAAGAAAACATCCACCTCATTCTTTTCCACTCAATACTAGCTGCTAACAGAGTCATCCTCATGAATCTAATACCATGGGTCATCAAATTTCTTTCATTGGTTTAGGATGTCACATTTAATCAAGAATGCATCTCTCCCCATTGCGAGCAAATTGTCATTGGTTTGTTATAATGAAAGCATTTGATCATGCTTATTGTGTATCTCATTTGGAGAGACACCAACAAAAAGGAGAGATCCCACCCAATGTTTTACACATTCCAATAAGTGAATATAATGAAGCCACCATTGGTGTGCAACTATAGGATCAATGTGACTTTGGTGAGACAAACCACTTTTTCCCACATGTCAAAAATAGACATAAACGATGAGTGTCAGGTGCGATCTATCTAGGAATATTCTATCTATGTAATGCAATTAGCATCCTCTCTTCCTCTAGATTAAGTTGCTTTTCATTTTTCAAAGGATCTTTAGCAATGCAACTATACTCCTCTAAGCCATAAGAACACCATTACCTAAAAGAATAAAAAAAGTTTTTTAATCTTGGCATTGAAATCACGCAACATACAACGTGGGTTCATACATAATAGATTAAAAGAACTGACAAATGATATGGCTTATAATGCTTGCATAATGTGCATAGCATAAAAAGAAAATTATTTGTTGGTTTTCAGATTAAAAACAAACCTTCCAAACATGCATCTCTCTATAATGCTACCATGGCCACCATGAAAAACAAAGAGAAACAAGTGTGATAATAACTAAAACAATTCACTATATATAACATGGTATTGTACATAATGCTAAGACTGACAAAGAATATATTTGACATATATCTAGTTGTAATGTTGGTTTGATATAAATTGCATGCATTACATAAAAAGAGGAAAGTACAATGATATTATATTTTGTGTGTGTGTGTGTGTGTGTGTGTGTGTGTGTGTGTGTGTAATGTCGTTATTTCATATTTATGAACCTGTCGACATATATTTCTATAATTATGGTACAACAACAATGACATGCATTAGACACAAAAATATCTGCCAAGTATACTTACTTGAAATGTTGCAAGGGTTGTGCATTCCTTGGGTTCTTTGGATTTATGTTGACATCATAAAGGCCCTCAATTTTTTCTTTGGCATAGTAAATAGATCCATTTTGTAGGTTGGACAGCTTAGTTCCCCTATTTTGAAGTCCTTAATACATTCAAAGGGAACAACAATAGTTTGAACTTGAACATACATGCAATGTAATAACTTCCATGTCAAGTTTGTGAAATCAAAGGAACCTTCAAGGAGTTCATGTAGCACCATCCCAATAACTTTTTGAAAGTTAACTCGAGTGGTTGTGCATCCATGAGTAATGTTGAAATCAGAGCCTATTGCACACAGTATGCAAGGAGAGTTGTTATTTCTAATTCTATCATAGTGATAATTGAAACTCTAAACATTAATTTTCAAAAATCCATCTCAAATAGTTGTTAATTCGGTCAATTTCCTATAACGTCTACTCATGCATCTCTATACTCACCTAGAAGAAACAATATAAGCATAGCCTAGAGCACCTAAATGGAATAAAAAGATTAGGGATGCAATTTCCATCTCACATGTGAGCTTGATCTTCTCAGTCTTAGTATCCCAACTACATAAACATCATTGATGTTCTCTTCTTCTAGACTACAGAAAAATCATCGACAAAGTTGTCATCTTGACTACAATAACATCATCGATATTGTCATCGTCTCCATCAACCAACCTAATATGACATGGTGTCTCCTGCAAATAGGTTTGCAAACCAGTTTTCTACAACACCTATTCAATTATTTCAGCATAGATTTCTATTCAGCACGAAATAGTTCAATTACTTCATTCTAGGTCAGATCATTCTCGTTGTTCTCCCACCGCTAATCTCCCACTTTTCCATCAATCCCCCCAACTCATTCAATTTCATAACCTACAAACCCAAGACATAATCTAGGTACTATCCATTCATACCTAATTTGAAGCCATTCATGTTTTTTTCCATTGTCAAGAGGTCTACCCATACAAAATGTAGCTATAAACGATCCCATAGCCACATCCTAGCTAGCATCTCGACTAACACTCGTTGGAGACTATATTTTTCCTCACCGACATAAAATGTATGCCATAAAGAAAGATATAGTTGCACGGATACTAGGATACACCATGTAAAATGAAGATATAATGGAAATAACTTATATCATTGTCCCTATGAGACCTTGTGCATGCCAACAACAAAGATGTTCCTGGACACACCTAGTATAAAAATGATGCCTGGTTCTTCACGAAGTCAAAAATATACGTTGAATAGCATTGGGAGATGGTGATGGAAGTCAAAGTGGTTGATTGAGTGGATCAAATTGATGGAAAATCCATGGTTGTTAGTTTACCCCCACATATTTGTTTGTTTGCATGCATAAAAGTCTAGGGGTAGTACCTGCCTCAACACAGATAAATAGATGTGGAATCATGTGCAAGAAGGAGGAAAAGAAATGAAAAGTAATTAGTAGATTTGAAAAAATTCAAAGAAATAGGAAGTAATTAGTAGATTTGAAAATATTCTTAATTTTCAATTTCCCTATGGACTTGAAAGACACGAAAACACTAGAGGAGAGAATCCATGGTTGCTAGTTTACTCCACACATATTTGTTTGTTTGCATGCATAACTAGCACAGCCACAATTAACAGCCACATAATTGTGCTTGATCAACTCCGAAAGGTTGATAAGATGAAAAGAATCCTTAAAAGAATATATTAAATTTTATTATTGATTAACAAATAAATGGTTGAGCTTCATTTATCTAGTGTTAATATTTTAATTTCTATTAATCACTTAGGTGGCAATCAGTTAGCTATTAAAGTAATTTTTAAATATGATTAGGTAAATGTAAAAAAGTAAACACATAAACGGATGTCTTTATAATAGCTAGGAAGTTAATGATTGAAATCACAGCCATTTATTTTGTGTGACTACTAAGAATATTCCAGCCATATTTAATCATGTCCATAGAAAACTTATTAAGCACTAAACCCCTATTAAATCTGCCCATTGTCAATAGGTATACGCCTTTCGGCGTAAAAATTTAGAGGTAAACGTGGAATTGTGTGCAAGAAGAGGAAAAGAAATAGAAAGTAATTAGTAGATTTGAAAAAATTCAAAGAAATAAGAAATAATTAGTAGATTTGGAAATATTCTCAATTTTCAATTTCCCTATGCAAAGGACTTGAAAGACATGTAAACATTAAAGGAGAGAATTTGAACATATAGTGGGAAAGTGAACAAATTCGATAAGAGGTGGTTTGGGAGGGAAGAGGTGGACAAATTTGATAAGTGGTGGCCTTGGAGGGAAGATAAAAGGTGGTTTTGGAGGGAAGAGGTGGACACGGCCTCCCTTGGTGAATTAAATTTCTAAGGCTGTTACATTATCAGTTATTAGAAGTTACAGCCTTACATTATTAGTTATTAGAAGTTATTCAGATTTGAGAAGAATGCATAGCTACTCTGGGAAGAAAGTATAAGGCTGTTACATTATCAGTTATTAGAAGTTATTCAGATTTGAGAAGAATGCATAGCTATTCTGTGAAGAAAGTATATAAATTCAAGTCTTTAGTATGTATATTATCTTATTTTTGTCCAAATGAAAAAAAGTTATTCAAATTTTTATGTTATTATATTGAATTTAATCAGAATTTATGTTATTATATTGAATTCTAATCAGAACTTGGTAAGTATGGTTTAAATAGTAGATCTCATTTGTATAATTAATTTTTCAACATTAACATTATTGATTTTTAGGAAATCAAAATTTTTATGTTATTATATTGAATTTGAATCAGAATTTATGTTATTATATTGAATTCTAATCAAAACTTGGTAAGTATGCTTTAAATAGTCGATCTCATTTGTATAATTAATTTTTCAACTATTAACATTATTGATTTTTAGGAAATCAATAATTGTTTATTTTTAAGAAATCAATCTTGTTTATCTTTTGAATTTATTTTGAAATTATATTCACTGATTTTGATAATAGATTTTAACTGTATATAAATTAAAAAATAAAATAGTGAATTTACTTCTTACATAATTATATATAAAAAAAATCCCATTAACTAATTTATCATAAATCAGTTCTGAAAATGAGTTATTAAATTACAACAAAAATAACAATTACAACGTGAAATCAATGCATTTCATTTGCTGCATTTATATTGTATGGGCATAGGGTTGGGTAAAACATTTTCGTAAGAGGTCAGAGATATGAAAATTGTCAAATTTCGTTCGTAAAATTTTTGGGTGTTTAGAGTTTGGTATTTTAGAAAAATAAAGGTTTTATTGATTTAGAACTTAAATTTGTGCAGATTCGAATTTGAATTATGCAAAATTTATATATCCTTCTACTCTGCACCAAATTTTGCTCATAGTAGAAATATGATCATTATTTGAAAAATTATATCAATTTTTTTAAATCAAATTACATAGAGAAGATTACGGAAGTCCTTCTTCATACCAATATATACCAGGAAATCAACGATGGGGTTGGTAGTTGCAACAACCACCCTTTTCCATTATTGTCTTTATGATAACAGACCTTTCGCTATGTTAAAAGCTATTCGCTATGTTTTGTTAAGTTTTATCTGTGTGTAAAGAATCCAGAGCTGTATCAAGAGTCTCGGGCTTTTGAAAGACAAGGTTTCCACTCTAGCGACTCACTTTGAAGCCATATCAGAAGTCTCGGGCCTTTGAAAGATAAGGTTTCGACTTCTGCGACTTCCTGAAAGAGTTACTAGTTTCTGCCTGAGCAGTCGACCAGGATCCTATCTAAAATCTTTTCTCTCCGGAGAAGAGGACTAAGATTAAACGCCCTGCTTTTCTGTGCAGTTATAGTAATCTCTCCTACAACAATAAAATGGATTCTTCAATATGTTATAGATCTGTAAATAATACAGTAGAAAGCTCTGTTTCTACTTCTGAGTCTCAACATTGTTTAATGATTCACTATATGCCTACAATAAAGACTCTAGACCCAAGAATACAAGATATTTACAAAGGCATGAGACCCTCTGGAACACTTAGATATGGGCTAGGATATATTGAACAATGTGATTAGGTTATTCCTGATTGCAGGTTTTCTACTCCTCTTCCTGAAGATTTGCAAAGACCATCAATAGATGAGATACACAAATTTCATTCTGTTATGAAAGGGAGTCCCAAAGGATCCATAGAAGAATCTTGGATCAAAAAGATGTTAAACTGGGATTTGTTCACAAATCTTGAAACAAATGATTTTAACTCAGCCACGTCAGATAAAGAGAAAATAGATTTATCACAAAATTGGCAAAAGTATGTATCTGACAACAAAACATGGATTTCTTTCTATGAATGGAAGAAATTAAGTCAAAAGGTTGCAGTTCATATGGTAGGGGGAAGTTCTGAAGCACCCCCAAAACACAAATGGAAAAGTCTGGAAGGTCAGACAATTGAAACAAACTCGACTTTTCCTCCTTTCAAGGGCAACGTCCTTGAAGATAATAATAGACAGGTGAAAGCAACCCCTTTACTGCTTTCTGATGAAGCTACCCAACTTTCGGGTATTGATAAAAGAGTCTAGTCTCTAGCAGAACAAATAAACTGGACAAACACAGCTTTGAGAGGCATGGCCACTCACACATTTGTGACAAATGACTACACCAAAAAAGAACAAGTCAGAGATCTTCAAATTTCTACAAATACTATTGTTCACTCTGTCAATGAAATCCAAGATAAAGTCACAGATGTCAAAACTACTCTAGTAGAAATATCTTCTAAATCTAGAGAGTCTAAAAGAAACCATGAGGAACTAATGGAAGGATTAGAAGAAGCCTTCTCTGCTATGGGTAAGTCATTATCAGAAATCAAACAGAAAGAAAATATTCCTGATAAACCTATCCCTGATCCTTACATCCTTCCCAACCAGCCAATATCATATTTGTCTCCTGTATATAAGTACTCTGAGACAAAATTAGAGTTAAAGTTTCCTCATCATTTTCCTCTTGAAAAGGACACACCAGAATCTTCCTCAAGAGAAAATCTTTCACTTGTGTCCATCCAAAATCCTGCTTATGAAAATCTTCCTTACCACACAAGCAGACCTCCAGCACCAGACCTATTGGGGAAAGGGAAATTACCTGAAAATCAAACATTTGCTGAAGACTTGTTTCAAGAATGGAACATTGATAGTCTGTCAATTGGACAGATTAGACAAATGATTGACAAAATGTATGTTTCATACAAAATTATGTGTATAAAAGGAAAAATGGAAGTCGAAGCATGCAAATCAGTTATACAATGTTTCACTGGAACATTAAGCAAATGGTGGGAAGTAATTTCTTCTCCAATTATGAGTGCCAAGATGGAGGCAGAAGTATTAAGAGATGAACAGGGAGATATAGTCTACCACATTGATGGGACTCCCCACAACAACATGATAGGAGCCCTTACTATTGCAATCCTTGAACATTGGTGTGGTATTGAATCTGAATTGGCTGATAAACATGAATTAATCCTTATGAATATGAAATGCAGAAAGATGTATGAATATGAAGAATTTCATAAAGATTGGACTCAAAGAATTTTTTAAGTCTCAGACAGCCAAAACCTTCTCTGGAAACAAGTTCACTTAGCAGCAATACCCAGTAAATTTTTTGAGTATTTGAAGATGTAGGAAGTCTTTAAACTTCCTTATGAGATGTACACATGGGGAGAAATTTATTCTCTCATCACTAAAGCCTTGATTGGGTTGTGTGTAAATATGAAAGTTCACAACTTTGTATATAAATTGTCTCATTTACCTGATCAAAAGTCTATCTGTGAGAAGTATCGTCTATATATTACAGATCCTGCAAGAAGAAAACGAAAAAAGAGGAAAGAGCCCATAGAAAAGAAAAAAGAAAGGTATAAATACAGATACAGACCCAAAACTCATTACTATGAGCCTGATGACATTAAGCTCAAAACCCATTCCCATCAGGCTAAATAGAAAGTACAGTGTTGGATCTGTGGAAAAAGTGGACATATTGCACATAACTGTCCAAAGAATAAGGCATCTAGAATGTCAAAAGGTAAGCATTCTGAACAAAAGGCTAAAGAAGCACAGGCCAGTAAACAACTAGCCGTGAGGTTACACTGTAATATATGTGGAGCAAATAGCCATGAAACAAACCAGTGTCCACATAATCTGTTTCCCAAGAGAGAAGAAGTGCATCTACTACAAGAAGGATGTTGTTGAGAATCCACCAGTACTTCTAAGTTTGATTATAGCTCAGAAGAAGCCATTTTGATAAACCAGGACTGCAATTGTAAAAATCCAAATTTCTGCTCTTGCAGAAACAGTTCAGAAAGTTCTGAAACAGAATCAGAACCAGAAATAAATCTCAGGAAGAAAATAAAAATCTGCATGTTCAGCCACATTGGAGATCAAGAAGCACAAATGCTTGCACAGATCAAGGCCTTACCAGAAGGTGATATGAAGAATTTTCTTCTTGAAACATTCTTGAAGACAATCAAAACAAAACAAAAGGGAAAATCTGCAGAAACTACAAGAAGAGAACCCTTGTTCATAGATGCTTCTTTTGACAAAAATACAAAGACTTTTATCAAATATAACAAAGAAGCAAAACTGCAAAATACTTCAGTAACAGACCTGGCCAGAGAAATGATTCTTTTAAGAAAAGAAGTTACTGATTTAAAAGAAAAATTAAGAAAACTAGAAGAAGAGTCTGAAGACAGTTATAAAATAGACTCTTGGGCTAGACAAGAAATTAAAGCAATTTGGGATCAAATAGATTCCAAACCTCCACCTTTGGAGGATGCACCTTATGAAGAAAGGCCCAGAATGTCAGCTCAATTTCAAGGACTAGCAGCAATGAAGATCATGCCTATCAGATTTCAGAAGTACCAGGTAAAAATTAAACTTGAAACAAATTCTAAAATATTCTTCTTAAATGCACTATTAGACACAGGCTCAAACATGAACTTAGTGCATCAAAATTTGATTCCCCATAAATACTAGCTTCCTAGTAGCTACTCTACTATAGTTCTGGGGAATATTGCTACAGATATGAACTTTGAAATTCCCAAAGGAATTTTATTGTTTGATGAATATGTTTTAGGAATGAAATTCCTATTAGCAGAGTTACCAGTCGACTGTATTCTAGGAGCACCTTTCCTATCTGCAATAGAGCCACATGGCTCCTCTCAAACTTCTAATGGTGATCCTTGATATTTCATCACCTTACCAAGTATTAATGGCCATCCACCAAAGAAAATAACTTTGGCCTTCATTTCTAAATCACATGCTCAAATTGCTTACTATTCTAAGAGTATGGTGATAATAAATACTTGGGACGATTATAGAAATGCCCCAGCAACTGAATATTTAGATGACAATACTGATTGGCAAACATATTGTGAAAACGGGCACCTCAATGGCAGCTAAGATGGCCTGAAGGTGTAGAGTTCGGGTTACCAGGGTTTTCAAGAAATACCATCATTCATGTTATCCCGCCTCAACACATAATATGCCAAATGCACCAAGCCTCAACCATTGCATCCCGACAGAAGCTGGAAGAAATGGGAGACTTAACCAGAATCAAAATTATAAATAGAAACTGGTTTTGTCAACAGACACAAACATGGAACCAAACTCCAGCCTAGAATTTCTTTCAAATCAATAGAATGAGAAATTTACAGTCTTGGCCACATCAAGATCCTAATGGAAGACTGTTTGAAATAAATTATTTTCAGTACAGAACAATGTGGGATAATATTTGTTTGTGGACTGACAAGTATAAATACTATTATTGTATGATCAATTTTGTTGTGCAATTCTCTTCTCATCCTGACCCAGATTGGCTTTTAGATTAGTGGAAGAAGTTTGGACTAAACCCAAGTGTTGTTCACCCATATGTAATTGACACAGCAAGAATGCTTTTGTTTCCACATAGAAATTTCCCAAATACTGTTCAAAATCTCGAACAGATTTATGAAAATGATTACAAAATGCTTTTTTCCAGAGAAAGGCACCCATGGGTTATTAGTACATGATATGTCCTCCAACAAGATGAAGACAGTGATGAAGATCCTGAAATGTACAGAGAAATCTACACTCAACATTGGGATCCCTATCGATTCAGGCATTTTCATGATCAACCAGTTGAATAATGATTCCTGTCTTACTGGCTGACAAATGATGCTAGTCGGTTTCCGTGGGTTGACGATACCAACCTCCATAGTGTAATCCATGTCTATTCATGTCTAAATGGCCGACAGTGGTGCCATTCAGGTTTAGTGGGTTGATGTAACCAATATCCACTTTGTAATAATGGGCATCTTGGAAACTTGGAGAACTTCTCCAACTTTTGGCGTGGTTTGACCCGCATCTCCAAGATTCCTCTCTACGTGTCATTTTGAGTTTGTTTGCTAGTCGGGGAATCTTGCATGACTACCCTGTCAGATTTACTTTCCTTGGTGGAGAATAAAGGCTTTGATTTGGTTGGAAGAATCTTGCATGATTTCTACCGCCAAATCCATAAAGCAGATTTAGTGGAAGACATGTAGGGTCCAATGTCATGTCGAGTCTCATCATCAAAATGATTCCTTTCTCCACAAATTTGTATATAAGGATATGAGGAGCTCATTCTCGAGGAGGCAATTTATAGTCAGTCATTCAGTCAGTCTTCTAAGCTCCCTTCTGTCCGAGCTTTGAGTCATTCTGTATATGCAAGTTTGCATAAGTCTGTAAATGTGTAAGTGTATGAGCGAGTAAGAGCATCCTACTCAAATATTGTATACCCTGGCATCAGAGCTTCAAGCTCTCTGTTTCTATAAAATCAGTTGCTTCCTGATTTAGTATACCCTAAATCAGGGTATACTAAACCAGTTTCTGTTAATGTCAAGATGTTGCTCTTGCAGAAATAGTTCAGAAAGTTAGGCTCACTTTAACAAGGTTTCCACTTCTGCGACTTCCTGAAAGAGTTACTAGTTTCTGCCTGAGCAGTCGGCTAGGAGCCTATCTGAAATCTTCTCTCTCCGGAGAAGAGGACTAATATTAAACACCCTTCTTTTCTGTGTAGTTATAGTAATCTCTCCTACAACAATAAAATGGATTCTTTAGTATGTTATAGATCTGTAAATAATACAATAGAAAGCTCTGTTTCTACTTCCAAGTCTCAGCATTGTTTAATGATTCACTATATGCCTACAATAGAGACTCTAGACCCAAGAATACAAGATATTTACAAAGGCATGAGACCCCCTAGAACACCTAAATATGGGCTAGGATATATTGAACAATGTGATCAGGTTATTCCTGATTGCAGGTTTTCTAATCCTCTTCCTGAAGATTTGCAAAGACCATCGATAGATGAGATACACAAATTTCATTCTGTTATGAAAGGGAGTCCCAAAGGATCCATAGAAGAATCTTGGATGAAAAAGATGTTAAACTACTAAAAATTAAAAAGTATAAAATCGGGACCTTAAAGAGAAGCCATTCTAAATCAAACTCTCTACTTTAACCTCAGTAGAGAATCTTTGTGGGAAACATGGATACAATAGAAACATAATACGCTTGCGGAAGTCTTTGTATTAAAAAACAGAGAGCTTGAAGCTCTGATGCCAGGGCATACAATATTTGAGCAGGATGCTCTTACTCGCTCATACACTTACACATTTACAGACTTATGCAGAATTGCATATACATAATGACTCAAAGCTCGGACAGAAGGGAGCTTAGAAGACTGACTGACTGACTGACTATGAATTGCCTCCTCGAGAATGAGCTCCTCATCTCCTTATATACAAATTTGTGGAGAAAGGAATCATTTCGATGATGAGACTCGACATGACATTGGACCCTACATGTCTTCCACTAAATCTGCTTTATAGATTTGGCGGTAGAAATCGTACAAGATTATTTTGACCAAATCAAAGCTTTTATTCTCCACTAAGGAAATTAAATCTGACGGGGTAGTCGTGCAAGATTCCCTGACCAGCAAACAAACTCAAAATGACACATAGAGAGGAATCTTGGAAATGCGGGTCAATCCACGCCAAAAGTTGGAGAAGTGCTCCAAGTTTCCAAGATGCCCATTATTACAAAGTGGATATTGGTTACGTCAACCCACTAAACCCGAATGACACCACTGTCGGCCATTTAGACATGAATAGACATGGATTACACTGTGGAGGTTGGTATCGTCAACCCACGGAAACCGATAATTATTTTTAATCATTTTCAATATGAGTTGAGAATCTTTGAGGATAGTTTAACGTATTCCAAGATTTAGT
>JASDQU010257537.1:0-13876 GCA_032191745.1 Picea mariana | reverse complement strand
ATAGAGTATTTTTATTGGCTTAGTATGAAAACGTCCCACTTCCTTGCCTTTATAACTGAACTGAACTAGGGCTAAACTTCAGTTTTATAACAACAGATTTAAGGGTGACGTCACACCTTCTTCAATCTCTTGTTTGGCTTAAACGTTGTGACCTTTATCACCTTGTTGAAATAGAATTTGAGTTATGAATTGATCTCATAAGCTTGGTTGAAAAACGTTCCACTCATTGTCTTAATTTGTGACCTAATACTTAGGCTGCTGTCATATCTATAACAACAACACTATTGAGACGCAGCAATATTATTTAATGTATGAGCAGATTTGATATGATTTGAATTGTGACACAACAAGGATTAATTGTATACATTGAATGCTATTATCTTTATACTTATTGAAGAAGTGATATAAGTTGTTTATCTTTGTTTGATAATCATTGACTTCGTCAATAATTATATCTAATCATTGCTCATATGTATTTTTGAGGATAGTCATTGATTATGAAGTACTAACCCACTGCAAGCACATATTCTAGTTATTTGTCTTGTCTCACAAACAGGTGCCATTCAGTGGAAGAATTTTCTCTTGACTATCTCATACTTGGCAGTAATCTGATAAAGGGAATCTTTCATCTTGACCTATTATCCTTTTGCCCTTTCATTAACCCAGATTACATAGGGACATCTCCCTTGGACCAGCCATCCTAAATAGAAAGAGCTCCCCATCGAGGTGATAGTGGGTGGGGAAGCTCCTGTTACGCCGGTTTTAAGCCTTGACTCAAGCTGCCTTAAACCCTTCCTACAAACCGTGCGATAACAAGGCCTATATGGGACCGAACCACTCCTTCCTAGGGTTCGTTAAACATACTCTGAGGGACTCATCCGAAGGATGAGCTTACAATTCAAGCATATGTTATCCTCCTCAAGCTTGTGTAAAAATAAAGAGGTACTCGCCAAAAATGGTGGGGGGAGAATTGGGAAAGAAATGTATCTAAACCTGTATTCTATGGAAGAGTCACTTTTGAACATGACACCCTTTCACTCGCTTGGTGTTTAGGTTGGAAAATCATACTCCTTTATAAGATTACAAATTGGTTTGGGATCCATGCTATTGAGTCATTATTTCCAAGACCATTGTCGTGTCGTCAATATGTTCAAAGAGAAGTTCAACCCAGAAAGCCTTCTATTGCGTCAGCCATTTCTGCAATCCTTAAGCCTTCTATTGCGTCGGCCATCCCTGAGTCAGTCCTTAATCACTTGTTACTCTAATCTACCTCAAATTGTTTTACCCATTTCATGTCATTGATGGGGGATACATTAAGACCCTCATGTGACGATTCTTTTCCTGTCGACTTCAACTCATTATCCAGGAATTAGACTTAGAAACTAATTGGTACCTTGGAACTTGCATGCCTCAATGGTAGGTTTCCTCACTTTCGATAGTGGGTTTTCATTATTGACCCCTGATTGGGAGATTGTACTGAGTGTTCGACTTCATCTCATTATTTATCACCCATTGGATTGTACTGGTGTACCTTGGGAGTCATTGGCATTAATGGTGATTTATCTCGCACTTGTTAACGATATACACTAATGATCGGTAATCAAGTGGTTTCTACCATGTTCGACTTCAACACATGTATTCACATGGTTAAATTTGTACTATATCTTTTCTGACATATTTAGGTTGCATTGGAGTATATTCGTATTGTATTGTTGCATAGATCCATAGTGTATGTCTCATGGCTATGTTCAAATTTGAGTCTTTAACACATAGATCCACAGTGTATTCATGGTGGCTATGTTCAGATTTGAGTCATATTGGCATGGATCCACAATGTATGTTTGGTGGCCATGACCTATCTTACTTGACATGGATATTTGCATGTCGACATTTATGCTTTGATTCATTTGTATTCTGAGTATGAGAGTGCCTACCTCAATGATGACATATTATTGTACTGTATTTCCTTGTTTGTTGGTAGGTTTCCGACCGACGTGTTCCTTGTTCCCTACACAAACTCGACAAAGTATTTCATCTATCACTATGTTCTAACTTGATACTTTGGGGGGATCTCTGTCACACATTATTTTCTTCACCCTTATGACCGTTAATGATATAAACCTATCCTTTGTATTTATAAGGATCAGTTGCCTTAATCCCTGAAGAAGAACAAAGACACATTTTCCCAGAGAGATGAAATTATACTTTTCCTTTGTCAAAAACATTATAAAAAGAGATCGTCTCACCTTGCTTAGTGTTAAAGGTGAGACGATCTAGGATCTTCATAGGTTGCACCACAGTGGCCTGCTATGTCGTCACAATTTGCATATTTTTAAGGGTGCGATGATTTTCGTATGAAGGAAAAAGAGGAATTTCTCGAAAGTTCTAGAATAGACGATTCGAGGGTGATGCAGCCTCTAATCGGTTTGGATTTGAGTCGTGTCCCTCTTGGGATCATCCTAACCTCCTCACCCTATCTTTTTCAACCTATAAAATGAGTGGAGTTATCATGGGGAAAGTTGGATTGAGTTGGCTAGATTTAAGTGTGAGATTGAGTAATTTTTGTGGCTTGGAGTTTGTAAGCCTATGTTGGCTTTGAGCTCTTCTTTGTCAAGATAGAAAATGAGTGATTTTCAGATCTATAGTCTCAGAATCTGTGGAGCACAAGTGTGTGGGAAGCAAGGAACTGTTGGAAGGAACTTGACAACATCAAGGCATTTGGTTGTATCTTTATTCCACATTGTTTAATACAACAATATATTTCTTTCCCATAAAATTGTCTTTATTTTATTGTATGACTCCTTGATCACATACATAGGTTTTGTTGAGTATACGTTGTTGCTTTCACTTCGTTGGCTTGTGTCTTTTTTACAGGTTCAACATCCCATAATCCTTGGAACAGAGCGAGGATGACACTAGCAAGGACAAACGACATTTAAAAGGTATGTCATTTATCCCTTGTTAGTTAGTATGCTTAATAATTAAAACTTAGGGAAAGTTTTAAATTATGTCTTGTTTTGTTCTAGTTTCATTGTAAAACTAGGGAGATTTGTTTGTGTCTGCACTTACCGATTAGTCCGATAACAATTACTGATCCCAAACTTCAAGCTACCAATTGAGAAATCAACCCAGATTTCCAGGCTAGTATATTGGAAAGAGGTAGTTCCTAATTTCGTAATCAATTCCAGATTTAATTACACAAGTTCAGTCTTATATCAAATCAAATCCACATTTCTATCATATTTGAAGGTGATCGTCCAACATTCGATGAGAAACATATTCATTAGCATTCAAATCATTTTATCATCCAGTTTCATATTTCAAGGAGAAGGATCAGTCGATCGAGGATTATTTTGAGGATTAATGAGCATCTTCAGGTATTTTAAAAAAAACATTCAAGGATACAAATGACAGAGTATTACAAATAGTAAAGTTATTAATCAAAGAATTATTTCAGATTTGAAGGCATTTGACTCTAGCAATTCCAGATCTCTTGGAACTAATTCAAGATTTAGCTAGAAATAGTTATGCTTTTGTAATTTATATAAATATTATCATTGTGAGAGAGAATGAGGGGGGTTGAGAGGAGAGGGGAGAGGTCAGAAGTCTTGGCCAAACATGTAAAATTGTACTCTAAAAAATTTTCATTATCATGCTCGGAGAATCAAGTTAATGAATAGTCTATTTGTGTTTATTTCCTTGTGTTTATTTTTTATATTAGCTTTCCTTTGTCTTATCTGTTTTCAAAGATGCTTTTTGTGATTCACTAATCATTACACAATTTCGGATCTAATGACAACAACGATTCTATTGTCCATTACTTGCAAATTGTAATTTTTTTCTTAGATATTATGATTTAGATCAAAATGACATTTTGATCTAAACATTTTCTCCATGAATGTATAAGGATGAGCACATTGCAGGGCCTATATATTCATTTAAGTGTCAAATTATTCCATTTCATGTTATCTTCTTCAATTGTCTACCAACCATTAGTTTGCCTTTGACCTATGAGATGATATTTTCATAGTTGGAAATTAACATGATACCCTTTGCCAAACACTCTACCCTTCTCATCCTTCTTGATCCACCTGATCCATCCATTTTCAAAACCATTAACAAGAAGAAGAAAAGGAATATTAAGAAGAAGAAAAATAAGCAAGGGTCCAAAATTCCAACCACTGTCGAACATGTTGGAAAACAACTAGTTACTATTAATCGTGTTGGGAGTGTTTATGATGCCAAGATCAACCAAACAACCCGTAATCCCAAGTACCCTTGTAGGCTTTGTAAGGGTAGCCATCTTCTTAAATATTTCCCTAATCTATCCAAGGTTATAGAAGCATATTCTACACACCCTCGCTAGCCTCTGAACAACATGTTGATTTCTTGTCAACTAGTCAAGTTACCGTTGGGAAGAAGAAAAGTAGAGTCAAGTTCCCGTGTATGTTATGCGGAGGGAGTCATCAAACTCACCTTTACCCTCATATGGATGAAGCCTCAAAATTACTGGAAGACATGTATGTTTCTCAGCCTCAACTTCCGACTGCTTACCACAGCCTTACTCTCAACCCACCTATAGTTGATGGATTGATCAATTTAGTCCCTTCGTTGATCGATCTGGTTGATCAGGTTGTCAATCTGGTCACGTCCTTCATTGAACCAGTTGATAAAGTGGTCGATCCGATTTCATCCTCGGTCGATCCCACTCTTCCGTTAGAGAGTGCAACCCAAGCGGTCGATATGTTTCCACCTGTCGACCCCATTCTCCCCTTGGAGAATAAAACCCAAGTGGTCAATTTGATGTCATTATTAGTCGATCCTACTCTCCCGATAGAGAGTAAAYCTGATACTACTCATGTTTTTCTTGTTGATACAGACACTACCGTGTTGGGGGTCATTCCTCCTTCTCTCGTGGAACCCCCTTCAAGTAATGAAGCTATCATCTTTTAGYGGGGTGCACTAACTGGACCTCGTCTTCCCTCTCACATTCCTTTCAATATTACAGTACATGTTTKTGTTCGGGACATTCCTCAGACGTTGATAGATGAAGGTGCGTTCGTTAGTATTTTGTCCTTTATTGCTTGGCAAGCTTTGGGTTATCCTCAACTTGTGCCGATTACTTAGAATATGTTATCTTTTAACAGAAGAACCAATCAACCTTTAGGAGTCCTTCCTCAGTTTCCTATAACTTTGGGAGGGAAAATTGTCTTTGTTGATGTCATGGTAGTCCAAGACCCCTTGGATTTTGATTTAATCCTTGGGCGATATTATGTCTATTCCATGAAAGCTATCGTATCCACTCTTTTTTGTGTGATATAGTTTCCTCGCGATGGAAGAATTGTGACTATTGGTCAACTTTTATTGTTTGGTCCTGACTTGATTACCAACTCATTGTCCCCCCTAAATGGTTCTTATATACATATGGTATCCCCCCGCCACAGGTCAATTATGTGGCGTTGTCTCACATGCCTTCAGCTGGCGATGAAGATGAGCCTTTCGTTGTACGCTCGGTATCTTATGACTTAGATATGATAGGTTACATGGTGATCTCTTCGATAGGGATTTTAGATCTTGTTCTCCTTATCCCTGTCGCAACCCTCAACATGTATTCCTTCCAGAGCATTGTTCTTCTGTCAAATAAAGATCTCTTGGAAGCCATGACCGATATTTTTCCCTTGCCATGGTGTCTTTCCAGATCATTTTCCTCTTGGAAGCCATGATCAAGAAGAGGAGTTTTGATCATGGTTTTTTTATTTCAAGCTCGTTAAAAAATGAAACCATCTACAAGGTTAGTTTTTTCGTCTCTGTGGAAACCTCATTAAGAAATGAAATAGAGCTTACGAGCATAGTTCCTATTTTTTTGTCAAGCTCATACAAAAATGAAACAAAGTTTTGGGGATTGAACCTAGATTCTTGAGCATAGTTCTTCTACTATGTCAAGCTCGTTAAAAAATGAAATAGATTTTTTCCCCTCTTCAATTGAGTCAAGTACTTTGTTACGTATAGTATTTGAAGCTTCTTTTCATCCTCCTATGTTGTTGGACAAATCGAAGCTTGGGGGCGATGCCTTCAACCTCTGGACTTCATGTTTAAGTTAGACCGCTAGCTTCTTAAGTTGGGGGATAAGTACCAACCATCCCTGGATAATGCGTTGGGAAGTCTCAAGCATAGTTTTCTCTGGTTCAAGCTTGTGTAAAAATGAAACCACCTACCTTAAGCATATTTTCCTTTGGTTCAAGCTTGTGTAAAAATGAAGCCAGGTCCAAGCATAGTTTTGTTTAGTTTTAATCTTGTGAAAAAATAAAATATATCCCAAGCATAGTTTTGTTTTGTTTTAAGCTTGCGTAAAAATGAAAACAATCATGAGCGTAGTCTTTTTTCTTTCCCATGTTCATAAATCAATGAGAATGTAATCAAGTAAACTTTTATCACTTTTTCGGACTCGTAAAGGTTATATGAAAAAGGAAGCCCCTGGATTTCCCTTTAAGCTCTTTTCAGACTCTCTAAACATGAAAATATTGCCAAGCCATCTTGTTATTTTCATGCTCGTTAAAGTATTTGAAGAAAACGTTTGTTGAGCGATAGTTTATCTCTTTTTCGGTCTCATTAGACTACTTTACGAAAAATGACATTTTGGAGTTTTTTTTAAGTGTTTTTCAGACTCTCTAAACATGAAAAATACCCCTGGAGTTCCCTTTAAGCTCTTTTCAGACTCTCTAAACATGAAAATATTGTCGAACGATCTTGTTCTTTTCACACTCGTTAAATTATTTGAAGAAAACGTATGTTGAGTGGTAGTTTATCTCTTTTTCAGTCTCATCAGATTATTTTACAAAAATATGACATTTTGGAGTTTTCTTTAAGTATTTTTTAGACTCTCTAAACATGAAAACCCTTAAGTTTTCTTTCTTTGGACTCGTAAAAAAAACATCAAAAGGCCTATATGGGACTGAACCACTCCTTCCTAGGGTTCGTTAAACATACTCTGAAGGACTCATCCGAAGGATGAGCTTACAGTTCAAGCATATGTTATCCTCCTCAAGCTTGTGTAAAAATAAAGAGGTACTTGCCAGAAATGGTGGGGGGGAATTGGGAAAGAAATGTATCTAAATCTGTATTCTATGGAAAATTCACTTTTGAACATTACATCATTTCACTCGCTTGGTGTTTATGTTGGAAAATCATACTCCTTTATAAAATTACAAATTGGTTTATGATCCATGCTATGGGGTCATTGTTTCCAAGACCGTTGTCGTGTCATCAATATGTTCAAAGACAAGTTCAACCTTGAAAGCCTTCTATTGTGTCAGCCATTTCTACTATCCTTAAGCCTTCTATTACGTCGTTCATCCCTGAGTCAGTCCTTAATCACTTGTTACTCTGATCTACCTCAAAAAATTTTACCCATTTCATGTCATTGATGGGGGATACATTAAGGCCCTCATGTGACGAGTCTTTTCCTGTCAACTTCAACTCATTATCTGGGAATTAGACTTAGAAACTAATTGGTACCTTGGAACTTGCATGCCTCAATGGTAGGTTTCCTCACTTTCGATAGTGAGTTTTCATTATTGACCCCTAATTGGGAGATTCCACTAATTGTTTGACTTCATCTCATTAATTCTCACCCATTGGATTGTATTGGTGTACCTTGGGAGTCATTGGCATTAATGGTGATTGCTCTCACACTTGTTAATGATATACACTAATGGTCGGTAATCAAGTGGTTTCTACCATGTTCAACTTCAACACATGTATTCGCATGGTTAGATTTGTACTATAGAGTGGTGGAGATGAAGACCCTAGATCTTTTCTGACATATTCAGGTTGCATTGGAGTATATTCGTATTGTACTTTTGCATAGATCCACAGTGTATGTCTCATGGCTATGTTCAAATTTGAGTATTTAAAACATAGATCCACAGTGTATTCCTGGTGGCTCTGCTCAGATTTGAGTGATATTGGCATGGATCCACAATGTATGTTTGGTGGCCATGACCTGTCTTACTTGTCATGGATATTTGCATGTCGGCATTTATGCTTTGATTCATTTGTATTCTGAGTATGGGAATGCCTACCTTAGTGATGACATATTATTGTACTGTATTTCCTTGTTTGTTGGTAGGTTTCCGACCGACGTGTTCCTTGTTCCCTACACAAACTCGAAAAAGTATTTCAGCTATCACTATGTTCTAACTTGATACTTTGGGGGGTTCTCTGTTACACATTATTTTCGTCACCCCTATGACCGTTAATGATACAAACCTATCCTTTGTATTTAGAAGGATCAGTTGCCTTAATCCCTGAAGAATAATGAAGACACATTTTCCCAGAGAGATGAAATTATACTTTTCCTTTGTGAAAAACATTATAAAAAGGGATCGTCGCACCTTGCTTAGTGTTAAGGGTGTGACGATCTAGGATCCTCGCAGGTTGCACCATAGTGGCCTGCTATGTCGTCACAATTTGCATAGTTTTAAGGGTGCGATGATTCTCGTACGAAGGAAAAAGAGGAATTTCTCAAAAGTTCTAGAATAGAAGATTCGGGGGTGAGGTGGCCTCCGATCGGTTTGGATCTGAGTCGCATCCCTGATCTCTTGGGATCATCCTAACCTCCTCACCTTGTCTTTTTCAGCCTATAAATGGAGAGGAGTTATCATGGGGAAAGTTGGATTGAGTTGGCTAGATTTTAGTGTGAGATTGAGTAATTTTTTTAGCTTGGAGTTTGTAAGCCTATGTTGGCTTTGAGCTCTTCTTTGTCAAGATAGATTGTGAGTGATTTTCAGATCTATAGTTTCAGAATCCATGGAGCATAAGTGTGTGGGAAGCAAGAAACTGTTGGAAGGAACCTGACAACATCAAGGCATTTGGTTATATCTTTCTTCCACATTCTTTAATACAACTATATATTTCTTTCCCATAAAATTGTCTTTATTTTATTGTATGACTCCTTGATCACATACATAGGTTTTGTTGAGTATACGTTGTTGCTTTCATTTTGTTGTCTTGTGTCTTTTTTACAGGTTCAACATCCCATAAGCCTTGGAACATAGCGAGGATGACACTAGCGAGGACAAACGACATTTAAAAAGTATGTCATTTATCCCTTGTTAGTTAGTATGCTTGATAATTAAAACTTAGGGAAAGTATTATATTATGTCTTGTTTTGTTCTAGTTTCATTGTGAAACTAGGGAGATTTCTTTGTGTCTGCACTTACCGATTAGTCTGATAACAATTATTGATCCCAGACTTCAAGCTACCAATTGAGCAATCAACCCAGATTTTCAGGCTAGTATATTGGAAAGAGGTAGTTCCTAATTTCGTAATCAATTCCAGATTTAATTACACGAGTTCAATCTTCTATCAAATCAAATCCACATTTCTAGCATATTTGAAGGTGATCGTCCAACATTCGATGAGAAACATATTCATTAGCTTTCAAATCATTTTATCATCCAGTTTCATATTTCAAGGAGAAGGATCAGTCAGTCGAGGATTATTTTGAGGATTCAATGAGCATATTTAGGTATTTAAAAAAAAACATTCAAGGATACAAATGACAGAGTATTACAAGGAGTAAAGTTAGTAATCAAAGAATTATTCCAGATTTGAAGGCATTTGACTCTAGCAATTCTAGATCTCTTGGAACTAATTCAAGATTTAGCTAGCAATAGTTATGATTTTGTAATTTATATAAATATTATCATTGTGAGAGAGAATGAGGGGGGTCGAGAGGAGAGGGGAGAGGTCATAAGTCTTGGCCAAACATGTAAAATTGTACTCTACAAATTTTGCATTATCATGCTCGGAGAATCAAGTTAATGAACAGTCTATTTGAGAATCCACCTGATCCATCCATTTTCAAAACCAGTTCAAAAACTAATATGTGTTAGGCGTGCTCTTCCAGTAGTCAAAGAGCATCTTCTAGCGCTAACACTTGGGAAAGCATTTCCATGTATTTTGTGGGAGGTTTACCAACAACCAGGAAGGGACACGACTATTTATTTGTGGTAGTTGGAAGGTTCAACAAAATGTACATTCTCATACCTTGTAAAAAGACCATCAATGGACAAGAAGAAAAAAATAAGTTCTTTGAATAGGTCTGGGTGCACTTTGGGATACCAAGGAGAATCATCTCAGATAGGGACACTAGATTTCTCAATGCATTTTGGACTACATTGTGGGAGAAGATGGACACTAAGTTGAAGAGGTCTACAACATTCCATCCACAGACAAATGGGCAGACAGAAGTAGTCAACGAGACTTTGGTGCATCTTTTGAGGGATTACAATCAGAAGCATCTAAAGACTTGGGCTGAAAATTTGATCTATATAAAGCAATCTTATAACATAACAGTCCACACTTCTACTGGTAAATCACCTTTTGAAACTTTATTTGGGTATTTTCCACCTTCACCCTTAGATATTGTATATGGAGAACAAGGAGGAGTGAGGGAGGACCTCACAGGAGACACATTAAAAGAAGAAAAAAATGTTGAGAAGATTAGGCAGATCCATTTGCAAGTATAGGAGACACTAAAGATGTCACAGGAAAAGTACAAGGCTAGACATGACCAACAAAAAAACAAAGATAACATTTAGAGTGGGAGACAAAGTATGGTTACAGCTGAATAAGGAAATGCTACAGGGTCCTAGTAAGAAAATCAAGGCTGTGGTATGGTCATTTTTAGGTATTGGAAAAGGTGGGAGATAATGCCTACAGACTCAGTCTACCCCCATACATGCTCATTTACTCAGTAGTGAATGTGGAAAATCTCAAACTCTATGAGCCCTCCATGTTGTATCAAGAGGAGGAGCAGGTCTTACCTTCCATAGAGGATTTAGCACCAGATGCTCAGGCAGAATTGGCAGAAGACACAATTTTGCAGAAGTGGGTCCAGAACTAGAAGACAGGGGAAGTGTGACCTTTGGCAAATTGGGTTGAAAGGACAACTTCCATGCAAAGCAAAGTGGTACTCCAGGGAGAAGGTAGAGGATAAATTTCCTCACCTCATTTAGTAAAGATTTTGGGGACCAAAAGCCTCTCTAAATGGGGAGGTATGATCTAGATTGTCCAGATCATTATATTGTTTGTCATCTAATCACTACTTTTTGGGTGGAAAAATTGGAGGAATCAGCTTGCAGGGCCATTTCGGCGGTTGGTCCAAATTTGGAAATTTGGGTCCAAAAAAAGTTAGAAATCCTTTGAAGCCATTTTGAGGCACCAAACGACCTTTTTTATCCAAATATTAAAATGAAGGAAAATTCTAAATTCTACACGTTGATACCTTTCCAATGACGCAGATCATTCGTCAATCGAAGTCTGTATGAGAAAGTTATGCCTCCCAAGTTTACCTACAATATTAATCACCATGGTGCAAGTGGATGCCACGTCAGCCTCCATTACTTAGACATGTGAGGCTAGCCACACCATCCTCCATTACTTAGACATGTGAGGCTAGCCACGTACTATATTTTCTAAGAACATTCTATAAGGTCCAAAACCTTATCACAATTGAAGGTTGAGGAAGTCAAAAACCTATCCCTAAATGGCTATTGGGCTATGTTATAAACCGGACCACTAGGAGGAGAAGGGGTTCCATTATTTTTCATTGTATCTTGTTCCATAGATGAGAAGAACATCTAAGAGTGGTATTCTGTGAGCATAACAGAGGGGGATAGATTTTGTAGCAGCCATACAAGCCACAATTCAAAGGCAACTTCACAGAGAGTGCCTCTTTTTTTGTACTTGNGGCTATGTTATAAACCGGACCACTAGGAGGAGAAGGGGTTCCATTATTTTTCATTGTATTATGTTCCATAGATGAGAAGAACATCTAAGAGTGGTATTCTGTGAGCATAACAGAGGGGGATAGATTTTGTAGCAGCCATACAAGCCACAATTCAAAGGCAACTTCACAGAGAGTGCCTCTTTTTTTGTACTTGTGTCATTTCTATACCAGGGAAAAGAGAGCAGAGCAGCCTCACCTTCTAGCTGGGTTTTATCTCGTATTCGGTTTCAAAGGTCATATCTTATGTTTATTTTTGGATGGTGTGAATATGTTTTATTGTTCTCTATTTTTTGCATTTTATCTATTTTTTCAATAACTAAATATTCTAGAGATGTAAAGGAAATTAACATTCATATTAAATATTTCAGTATTTTATTAGATATGTTGTGACGAACTATTCTAATGGAATATCCATGACAGTTTACAGATCAATCCTAGTCAGTTGAGAGGAATGATATCCTCCCCACCTATGATCAGTTCCTGCAAGTGATATGTTGAGCTCTTAATGAGTATATTAGTGTATCGACCATGGCCCTGAAAGAATCAAGTTTACCCTAGTTACCATCCTTGGAATAAGGGAAATTTTCTAATGAGTTTTCTTGAGACATGTATTTCACAAGAAAAAAATACATATATACAAAACTTCAAATATTGACACACTCATAATCATTAAATGTACTCTAAAGTAAAGAATAGAGACCACCTTTTTTTCCAATAATCAAATTTCTACCTATATAAATTTATAGTAATCAAGAAGAGACTTGAGGAGACTTGAGCCCCATGGGTTGTGATTGAATTCATCTACAGAGCATAAGTGGTGTAGTTTACCACATCATTGATTCTACATCTAGGTGTCCTCCACTACAAATTATGCAACTTTTATCCACTCTTTGTTCATGTTGTTCCCAAAGTAAATTTATTGGTAGTGAGTATAACAATCCCTCTATCCCACATATATATCTAGAAGCAAGTGTAGTCCATGGGTTCCATATAATGCTTCTTTGTTATGAAAGAAGAGCAAAAGGACTATACTTCGATTGTAACAACAAATGGTCAAAAGGGCATAAATGTCAAGAAACAAAATTTTTCACCTTGAAAAATAATGATGAAGAGGAAGTGGAGGAATCTACACAAAGAGATGAGGAAGAACTTGTCAAATTAAAATAGCATGAAATAAAGGCAAAAAATGTGCACAACATTGATGTAGACCAGTGTGAAATATTTGTCCATGCATTGGTAGGGTTGTCAACACCTGAAACCCTAAAGATTGTAGGTTACATTAAGAACAATATTACCAACTTAACGAGAACTTGACCAAGTTCTCGTTTTATCAAGGGTCACATTTTTTACCCCGTTTTTAAAAATGGTGCTATTGATAGCACCCCCCCTCCCTTTTTAGGTGGTTTTCTAATATTTTAAATTTTTGTATCCGTAATGTTTCCACATTATTTTTTAYGATGGTTAAAATTTACCCTCAAATCAAAAAGCGATGCTACCAGTATCACTGTTTTTTTTTGGAKTTGAAATCATAACTTAATTGAAATCGTGCCTTTGACAACTTGTACCATCGTCGATAAACAACTCAAAATCTACTCCTAAATCATCGCTTAGATTTTCATATATTTTTTTTAAATTTATATTAAAAAACTCAATAAATTGGACGAAAAAAAAAAACTTTACAAGTTAGTTTTAAAAAAAACACCAATTAAAAAAAAAAAATCTAACTCGAATTTATTATTTTTTTGAAAAATAAAAAACTAAGAAAAAAAAATTTGAAATTTAAAAACTAAAAAACGAAAAACTTAAAAAACATAGGTAAAATGAGGGGGAAAATACAACAAATGTATAAATGTACGAGGAAAAAAACTTTAAAAAGATTAAAAAAACACAAAAAATAATAAAAATTTATATAAAAAACAAAAACAAAAATAAAAATACCGTACCTAAATTAAAAAATAACAAAATAAATACCCAAAATAAACCTTAAAATTACTTTAAAAAAAACAAAAATTTTGAAAAAAAACACATTAAAAAATTCTAAATATAAAATTTCATTAAAAATCTTTAGAAAAAATTCCCCG
>JASDQU010257534.1:0-11917 GCA_032191745.1 Picea mariana | reverse complement strand
ATATATATTATTTATTTATTTATTGTGTTGTCATTATTGGAAGTACTGCTTTAGGGCTTGGCTGTTTAATGGGAGGGTGTCAGGTTCCCCTTTCAGATTTTTCAAACGATAAGTACCTACCCCAATCTTCTTAGCCACCTGAAAAGGTCCGAGCCATAGGCTCTGAAACTTGGAATGCTTCCCTTTGGGTTCATTTACCTTTTCCCACTTTAAAACTAAGTCTCCTACTTCAAAATTCTTTTCTTTAGCCTTATGCTTATCGAACCATCTTTTCACTATCTGTTGATGGGATAAAAATTTAGACTTAGCCCTTTCCCTCTCTTCCTCTAGCATGAGCAGAGTATTGATTCCTTGTTTCATGGTCAAGGATTTATCATCATTAGAATCTTGGGCCAATTGGAGAGATGGAAGATAAAGCTCATTCGGGAGAATGGCTTCTTGTCCTTAGACCAGGAAGTACGGGGAATTCCATATAGCTTATTTGGGTGTGACCCTATCAACCCATAGGGCATTATGGAGTTGGTTATGCCAATTTATATGGTTATCCGCAACCGTCTTCTTTAATATCCTCACCAGATTCTTATTGGTTGACTCTTCCACACCGTTTCCCTGAGGGTAATAATTTGCAGAGTACTTGATTATGATTCCTTTGTCTAGAGCGAATTCTATCAATAGGGTAGAGGAGAAGTAGGATGCATTATCAAAGACTAGAACAGAAGGAATGCCAAACCTTGTAATTAGTTGTTGTTCTATAAATTGGATGACTATTTTCTCATTTACATGGGTCAGAGGAATGGCCTCTGCCCACTTTGTGAAATAGTCGGTGGCAGTAAGAATATACTTGTGCAATTTCGAAGAGTTGGGCATAATTTCTCCTATGATATCCAACCCCCACTGCTCAAAAG
The DNA here is from genome assembly GCA_032191745.1 of Picea mariana. Taxonomy (NCBI): domain Eukaryota; kingdom Viridiplantae; phylum Streptophyta; class Pinopsida; order Pinales; family Pinaceae; genus Picea; species Picea mariana. The sequence goes on along the minus strand of JASDQU010257534.1, from coordinate 11,012 downwards.
GTCTCTAGACGGTTGCAGGCTGAAGTGGGATCGCTGCCCTTCTCTCCTTGCCAACACTTATCTGACAAGTCTTACAATTCCTAGCATAAGCATGAGCGTCTTTGAATAAATTGGGCCAATAACAGCCTGCTCTCAGAACCTTATGAGCGGTGGTGTTTCCTGCAAAATGTCCCCCAGCGGGGCCATCTTGGAGTTCTTTCAGCACTTTATCGACGTCTTCATGTTCGAGAAATCTCGATAATACCCCATCATAGTTGATCCGGAAGAGTACCGAATTTATGAGGCGATATTGTGTGAACTTTAATCGAAGGGCTCTCCTTTCTCTAGGGTTGAGGTTTTTGGGACAAGTCCCATGATGTAATAGGTGAGCCAAATCCTTGTACCAGGAGTCTGGTCCTGGTGAAATGTATGCTACTTCACCACACCACAGTGTTATTTCATTATCCTACCCTGGATCTTGGTTTGCTTGATATTGAGCTTCGGCTGCAAGCTTGCACAAACCTTGTCCCTTTACTAACTTGGCGGGTTTTATATCTAGATCAAATTCTTAGACTACCGCCATCCAGTTCCCTCTTCTTTCTCCCATTTCTTGTTGGGTAAACAAGGATCAGACTACGGGGTGTGGCACAATCACCTTAGTGTGATTCTTGAGGATGTATGATATGAAATGCTTTACTGATTTATAGGCCATGTAGGCTTGCTTGTCTATGGCGGGGTAATTTAGCTCATCTCCATGAAGGTTTGACACCAAGGCTTCATTGTTGTCATCGTCCTTCTGAGTCAAAACTATAGTTAGCGACTGGTCAGAGGCAAAAGTATAAAGGTTAAAGTCTCTATTGAAATCGGGACTTCGCAATACCAAGGCCTGGGATATGGCAACTTTGATATTGTTGAAAGCTTCTTTTCGTTCATCATCCCACTTAAACTCAAAATCTTTGTGAATCATTTTTTGTAAGGGTTTGATGATTTTGGCGAAATCAGGGGTGAATTTCCTTACAAAATTAATTTGCCCATAAAAAGACTGCATAACTTTCTTGTTATGGGGTAGCGAGAGTTGAGCTATGAATTTAATCCTTTCGGGGTCTATGCAAATTCCCGCTTGAGATATAATATGACCTAGAAACTTACCTTCTTCAACACCAAAGATAGTCTTCTTAGGATTGAGTGATATACCGTATTTTCGGCAGCTTTCAAAAATATGAGTTAAGTGTTGGATGTGTTCCTTTATATTCTTCGAATACACTGTTACATCATCTAAATACACTACCACACACTTACCTATAAGCCCCTAAAACGCCAATTCCATTTCCCTTTGAAAGGTCGCTCCTGCGTTAATCAAGCCAAAAGGCATGTGTTTATAAGCTAAGGTTCCCCATTTGGTCCGGAAGGTAGTTTTTAATTGGTCTTCCTCTGAAACCAACACTAAGTTGTATCCTAAGAAACCATCTAGAAGGGAGGAAATTCCGGAGCCTGACACGGTCTGTAGGAGTTGCTCCATCGGCAGGACAGGATAATTGTCCTTCTCTGAAGCTCTGTTGAGATTATGAAAGTCTACGCATAATCGGATTTCTCTTGACTTTTTTCTTACTGGAACAAGGTTCGCCACCCAAGGGGAATGTCTAACTTGGAAAATTATCTTCACATCTAAAAGCTTCCTTAACTCTTGATACATTAGGGGTTCCAAGGATGGGTGGTAATTTCAGAGCTTCTGTTGAAAAGGTTTGACTTCAGGTTTCAACATAATGGTGTGTTGAATGATGTGGCTATCATACGTTTTCAAATATTTATAGGACCAGGTGAACACATCCTGGTATCGTCTAAATAATTTGAGGTAGGCTTTCCTCTCCTCTTTAGATATCATTTTGCCGAGATTTACATACTTTGGGTTGTTTGGGGTTCCAAGATTTACAGTTTTGTGGAGGGGGTAGGAGCTACCAGTCTTCGCGTTTTTAGCTCCCTTGAATCATTCCTTTAGATCAAACAACTTCTCTAGATTTTCTATCCCTTTTGGAATTGTGTGAGCCTTTGGTTTATTCGCGTGTTGACCCTCCTGAGGATTGGTTTATGTTAGTTTCTCTTGTAATTCTTCATCGTCAATAGCGAGGTCTTTGAAGTTGTCTTGATTAGTCAAGAAGCTTATGATATGTTCATCCCCCTCAAAGACTTTCCAATTAGAAATATTGTTAGGTATCGATGTCTTGTAGAGCAGTTCTACAGTGAATCGGGAGGCTTCGTAATCTTCTAAAGGTGAGATTCTTGAAGTAGCAATGGCTAAGGAGTCAGCAAGGATATTCTTCGCTCTGGGGATCGTAGTGATATTGAAAGCTTCAAAGCATTCTATCAGCCTCTGCACCTCCTGCTGGTAGTTCTTAAGATGAGGGAAGTTGCAGTGTATAGTGTTTCTCACTTGTCTAATAATGATTTCTGAGTCTCCGAACACCTTTAATTCCTTGAAATTAAGATCTATGGATTTCTTTAACCCTTGTACCAGGCATTCATACTCGGTAGTGTTGTTGGTGCAATCGAATTCTAGTCTACAAGACAAGAAATGGTGTTTACCCTTTTGATCGATGAGGATGCACCCTACTCCCAAACCCTCTTGTGAATTGGATCCATCAAAATAAAGTGTCCAAATTTGCGAATGATGAATTCCATTCCAATCAGTGTTCTGCTTTTTTATCTTTTCTTCCGAAAGACCTAACACTAGGTCTTGACAAAAGAGGGAATATTCCATTGGCATCGAGAATTCTTCTTGAAAGGTTATTTTGTATTTTTGAGTAAGCAAAACATTAGAGGAGAAAAATTGCCAAAGTGAGAATCACAAGAATAGTTCCCTAGTATGGGAAAATCGGTAGAGGTTGGTTCGTTGGGGGTTTACAAGTCAGTGACTTTATGTTTCAGATATATTTCCCTATCAATTTTGATCATGTTATTGTATCCCTTCAGCGATAGCCAAAGGTGTGCCCATTCTGTGCTGAAGTATCCATTTAGTTTCTCGAACCAATCTCGGGTCAATAATATCCCATATGCCTCCAGGATATCCACCACAATGATGTCAATCACCTGCATGAAATTAGGATGAGTGGCTATCCTGATCATCACATCTTTGAGTTCCCCCATGAACTTGACCTGGGTCCTGTCTAGTTGTATGACATGCTTATAACTTTTTAGAGGGACAACACCTAATTTGTTACAAACAGCCAAGGGCATGACATTGGATGATGCCCCAGAGTCTACCAGACAATTGTGGAGATTCATGTTGAATACTTCGAACGTTAAAAGGAAAGGTGGTACAAAAGGTCTCTCCTTCCTGCCTTTTGAGTAGGTGTTTATCGTTGGTTTTCTTGCCAAATCCGTAGGGGGGATATTCTTCTCCAAACCATCGTCGGTGGTAGGGTTTTCTACTAAACTTAGAGCTTGCAACAGAAGGTATTTCTGCTGAGGGATTCTACATATGTCCATAACCGATACATTATCTTTCATCTTCTTCAAATATTCTACTACATTGTAATCTAATTTAGGAGAATCATGAGTATGGATACTTATAGGATTTTTAACGTGAGCGAAAGTCATTCTTGGGCGATTGGGAGTTAATTTACTTTGTGAAGCACGGGTGGCATCGGTATCTTTTGGGTCGGGTTGACCCTTACTACATGTATGTACCACTGATATCTCTGCGGGTGGTGCCTGAGGTTTAAATAGATCATTCGAAGACGCGATCATGTCGGAACCCCATATCAGCATGGCCATGTCTTGTGGTGGGTTAGCCTCTTCCTGATTGGCAATGTTAAAGGCTGAACTATTGGATGGTTCGGTCAAAGAGACTTCGCCTAGAAAATGATCGGCCATTAAATTCATGGCGTGGACCCACTGAGGACATTCCCTTTATGAGTGGTTCTCTAGGTGGTAAGTACAGAAAGAATCAGATGTGACATTCCCTAGGTCAATGTTTAGGTTGGTTGGGGGAGGTTCAATTGCTTTGAAAGGCTGGTTTATTTTAAAGAAAGGCTTATAGGGTCTTCGGCCTTGGTTTCCCTCACCCACATTTCTTTTCATATCTATAATCTCATTTGATAGTTTCTTGACCATGCGTTGTAGGTCTTCTATGTCTCCATTACCCTTATTGGGAGTTGGTTCAACCGGCTTCCTCGATAGTCTAGTCAAGAGGAGTCCTCTCCTGGGAGGGGGCTAGCTTTCTTTTCTCACTAGAGATGTCTGGCATTCTTTACACCCTTTCATCTGGAACTCTATCATCTTTGCCTCTTCAAAATTCTTTGCAAGGATTTTCTTAGCGTCTCTTTTAATGAACATGGAAATAGAGGCCGGAAGCGCGTTGGCATAGACCTCGATTTGCAACTCTTGAACCGGTTTCATCGCGGGCTGAAATTTGTTTAGGATAGTCGTGAATATTTGATTGAAATCTTTGACCCTTTCCTTTGGGGTCATGGTGGCTGCGAATAATTCGGCCATAAGGGCTCCCATGGTAGTTTCTTCGGAAAATTTGTCTAGGAAATCCTTTTGGAACTTAGTCCAGCTGGTTATGGATCCTACTAGCAAGTTAAAATACCAAGTGGAAGTCGAGTTCTCAAACGTGTAGGGGAAAAGTCTGCATACCACATCTTCATGTTGAACGTTCATAAGCCTGATCGTGAGTACGAACTTCTTGATATGTTCTTCGGGCAATCCTAAGGTTTCAGGATCATACTTGGGGAGCAACTTTTTCGGGTGTCGAGGGATATTGTGTACTCGTCCAGGGACAGCCATGGCGTCCCCAGCCAACCAAGGTTGGTTGTCTTGAAGTGGAACTTCTCTCTCCTCCTCATGATCGTTGTTCTCTTCCATATCTTTGGAGTCAGAGTCGGGCTATTCCTATTCTGAAAGATCGTTCAGTTCGTAGATGTCGTCGGCTGGCGTCTCGAGTATGAGGTCAAGAGGTACTTGGATTTTGGTGATTGCGAAATCTATTAAGTCTTCGACGAAGTGTACGAAAACTTCGTTGGGAGTGCTAAATACTAGTCTGCTTTGTTGTTTTCTTTGAGGGAGGATGGGGGTGAAGGGAAATGCATCGATTTGTTAGGCGTAGGCTCTGGTAATCCTTCTAAACTGATTCAATTCCTTGTGAGGGATGGTGTAAGGTATTTCAAGGTGAATATATCCTTCCTCAGAGTGGGGTGAGTTATCCACTTCGGGAGTAATCGGTAAAGGTGGGTTGTCTATTGGATGACTAGCCCTGCATGTGGGCTGCTACGAATCTATAGTTTGTTCAAAATATCATATAACTTACATATCCAACCATTCATTCTCAGGCCCTCCTTCTAGAACCAATTCTATTGATGGGGCCTAAATCCATTGACTCAACAGTGGGAACCAAACCCCCCATCGAGGCCCAATTAGTCTCTGCAACGTTTGGAGTGGGATGGTTCTCCAGATCCTACGATCTAGCCAAAATATCGGTGATCTTTTTTTTGTGTTTTCTAGGGAAGGCTCTTCCTTAAGTTAAGATAGTTCTTCTCTGTATCTTCTCTTAGGTAGTACTGGTGTGAAATATGCAAGCCGTTATAAACCAACTTGTCAAAGATAGGACAAAAGTTTAAACTATTGGGAAGGGGTCGAGTTTGGGATAACCTGCTACTCAAACATGCAGACAGCGATCCTATGACAAATGGCCTAGTATTAATACTTTAACTGAAAGAGCATCCAACTATTGTCTAAGAAAACTACTTAACAGAAAGAAAACATATATGTAATCAAAATCAAGGTAAGAAAAATAATTTATCTACAAAGACATTCATCACATAGTTGAGGTGAACTAATTAGCATAAAGAGAGAAACAAATATGCAATCAATATCACGGTAAGAAAAATAATTCATCTACCAGGACATTCATCACATGGAAGCACAACGATTTACTTTTATCATCTAAAGAAAATAACATGAAAACATTGCACCAGATAACTTGACAACATAATCAATTGCTCTTACTCATTTACTGCAACATTCATGGAACTGGAAAGGAAGTAATTCTTCTCCAACTCCAATCACATACATCTGATGAAAAAAAATAGCTTGTCTCTGGTCCAGAAGGACTTCTTAATTCATAGCAATCTCAAAATAATTATCAACAACCCAAAAGAAGAGAGTTCTTACAACAACCATCGACCCTTTGACCATCAGTCGATGATCCTATTTATAATATAAATACTTAACAGTAATTAATAGTAAAATACAATTTGAGCTAATAAAAAATCGCCATGTGGTGTCATCATCTAACAGTCTTTCAATAGTCCACCCGAGTTGTTTCTTGAAAAGGGTGGACTCTTTCATAATCAGAACATCTGATAAAGAGTTCTTCATAGGTTTTGTCCCATGGAAACCTGTGTTGTTCCATTGGAGCTGCATAAATTGCCCTGATGTCTGTTGCGTGTGCCCAATACTTTGCGAGGCTGAAGTTCAACTTCTGAAGCATATCTATGGCTTTGATTGGATGTCCTATGAACTGTTGTACTTGTTTGGGCTTTGCATCGGTGACTTTTTCACATTCTTCGGCCCATGACGCATCTTGTTCAGTGCACAGCTCGATCATTCTGCTTAGGTCGATTAATATCGGGATGCCGAAATTGGGAGCTCGACATAATTCGTCGTTTCAGTGATTCTTTCAATTCTTCAAAGGGGTCACAAGAAAGACTCTAGTCGATGATCGAGAAGGTTCTTCCTACAATTAAACATAAGTAGTTTAGCGATTAAGCAACCCATGATCTGACATAAATAAACAAAAGATCAACATGTACTTGTGCATCTTGCTAGTCTGAGTCATTTCTAATACTTACATGATCCCAAACGCTTCCTTTGAGTGACCTATGAAGTTGTCACTCCTCTTTGTTATAAATGAACACCTCAGCATGTTGTAGTGTGGATAATCAAGTACGATAGACATGAATGTATAATTATCACAGTAATTTCTTGACCTTTGGGAAAAGGGTGTCGAGGATGAATTATGCATGTGTGTGCTCCCGAGAGGTCGAATATCATACAGAGAAGGTTGTTAAATGCCTTCAAAACCCATACCACCAAGTGTGCCAAGAATCATTTATAAATAACGGAGGTTCAGAAGTTCAAAAGGATCGAAAGGATTGCACTGCACGCTGTCCTGCAATCCTGATCGACGACGCTTTCATGTTCTGGATAACATCTGTCGATTAGCTGCGGTGTGCCGAATTTTTTCAAACATCATGTTGCGAGGCACGGACATTATGTTGGTGATCCTAGTGTCGCTCTTTGATTTCCCTATAAATCCAGGAGCTTTGCGAGCAATCCTTCTTATATGCCAATCTCATATTCCCTGGGGATCTGGTTCGGTAAGTTCATCTTGGCAACATCTAGTTGAGTAATCCTTTTCCATCTGTGGACGCCTTGAGTCTCTTACACTTTTGCAATTATGGGATCTCCTTCAAACACGAGATGAGGTCTATGAGGCAGCCAGAGTGCGAGGTCTTAGCCTCAGCGCACCTCGAAATCCTTCCTTTGGGCTTTGAGAGGTACAACTATATACTCGGAGGCAGCATCAGCATCCAAACACAGGCTTGGGGTGGTTGCAGATATGTCCAGGAGAAATAAGCTGGAGACTGCACCTTCTCTGGGACCGAAACCGTAGAGAAGAGGAAGGCCTAAGAAGAAAACTCGGGAAGGAGAGGGGGACCACCCCAAGACTGAACTAAGTGCATGTGCAACCCTCGAGGAGTCTGTAATGCTTACCGATTGTTCGGAGTTGGTCAAGACCACTAGCAAAGGAGGCAGAAGAAGAAAGGGGAGGGCAGAAGAGTCGAGTGCTTCTGTCAAAAATTTCGCTCAGCAATTAGAACAAGCTCAATTTGCAATAGTCAAGCTTTACCAAGAGAATAGGGAACTGCGGTGTCAGTTGGCAGAAAAAAACCAGAGGATACCACCACTACAAGGTCGCGTAGGGAGCACCATTTGGCTGTAGAGACAAATTTGAGAAGCACAAGACACCATCGTGGAGTTACGCAAGGCGCAATGGATGGCAGCAACAATGCAACATAAGACACCACAAAGCATGAAACACAACCTGAGAGAGGACCAAAGCATAGGAGATACATAGTTAGTAGGTTCTCGCTCTGTGTTCCTGGAAGTGTGGCTTAACACCTCTTTGTCTTTCTTCTTTGTAAAATTTTGTAATCTCATGGTGACCGGGCAAGTTAGCTGAGTCATCGGGGTTGTCTATTCATATGTAAACCAAGCCTGGCGGAGGTTTTTGATTGTATATAAAGAAAAAGTTTAAAAGTATCATGCTATGAATCAAACATGTATTCTTCTTTAAATCTTTTGCGTAAACTATTAGATATTTTGGAATCATTGTTATTACGTCGTGAGTTTGTTAATGCTTTTCTTTGTAAAAATTTGATATCAATTACTACTTCCACGTAATTATCGACTTTGGTTATTAAAAAAAAAAAATTAATCATGAAAGATATTCGGCTAGTGGATAAAAGTCATTCCTGGAATTTCACTTGTACCAAGAGTTTTTTTTTAGAAAAGACTAGAGGTCACAACTACCGATACCAAGAGTCATTGGACTGATTAATTAGTTCCCCCTCGCCAATACCGAACTTGTTTCAGGAGTTCGGTGGTCGGCAGTGTTGCTTTTATCTATGTGCGGCGCTTACAATCGCACTTTTATGTCGAAGCCGAAAGGATCGGCCTTCGACGAAAATTTTTTGAGGCTATATGCNAACGCTATGTCGAAGCCGAAAGGATCGGCCTTCGACGAAAATTTTTTGAGGCTATATGCGTAAAAGAGATACTCTTATTGGTTGATGCCAAAGAATGTAGGCACTCGACTATTTTGACTTCCCATACAATTTTCTCTACCTTAATCTTTCACCGATGTCGAACTTCTCAAGTAAGCCGGGAGAAATCTAGGTCGATGGTTCCTTGATCAGTGGTGGTTTTTCTCAAGATGGTTCTTGATATTCTCAAGAGAAACTCGGATATGAAACATATAAGATAAGAAGGTTATCAGGCTCAAACCACGATGAAAACAATCAAAGGTAGAAAACAAGGTGGTACCCAAAAGGAAGTGGTCACAGAACTTTTAGGGTGTGTTCAGAACTCAACATAGTGCAACCCACATATGTACAGGACCTGTCAATAGTGAAACCCACATATGTACATGACCTGTCAATAGTGAAACATGCATATGTACATTCTCTTCCTTTTATTAGCCTGCATACACCTTCAGAAACTAGGGTTTTTGAAACTTCATAACTTATTCCCTTTAGACTCTTCCTGTCTTTGTCACATTAGTCACTGCAATCAAATTGTCACTACTCTTCCTATACCATAATCAATCACACACATATCTATTCCATCCAACAACCTATGCATGTTCCTCATGCATACACAATTACAGGTCATGGACATCTCTTCAATTAGAACTGAAATGAACTACTCAACCAACCAACTACCATATTTAGACATCAATACAACCATACAAAGAATGCCTCAAGCATTCACCATACCAGGAGAAATTATAAACATCAATATAATATGAACCCATACTAGAACCTCTATAGCAGATCTAAACCTGTAGGATGCTGATCTGGAACTTGTTTCAGACTTCAGGAACTGGCACCAACAGTTACTCAAACTTCCATGACTCTTCCCATGTGTACGCGACCTTTCCTTTCTTCAGAATGCATGTGTACACGCCCTGGCTTTCTTCAGCCCACATATGTATGCACCTTGGCTCATTGAAGTCTGCGTACTACTTCAGAGAAATAGGGTTTTCTAAACCCCTGAAACTTTTGTCGTCAAAACCTCAAATTTACAGAAGTTTTGATGCGTCCATGAGTGCCTACAATGATTCTTCCACTAGAATAGATCTTCAATATACTCAAGAAGGTTACACACATAAGAGACCCTTACTCTATTATTTGTACTTCTCCAAGAAGATTCCTCATCTAACAAACTCTAACCCACTTCCTTCTTTTAGGGGCTAACCCACTTCTAACCACTTGTCCACTTATAACTACTTTCTCCACAAATAGTAACTTCTCCACATCTAGTTGCAACTAATTTATCTTTAATTGTTTTCTTGTTGCAACCACTTAATCCATGACTAACCACTTTGACTTTTCAACATATTCTAGGAGAATTTAGAATAATTTGAAGTATTTGACCTTCTTGACTTCTTTGACCTTCTAGGGGCTTCTAGAAAACACATGAGGGTTCTCCAACTTCACAAAGCCGTAACTTTCAAACTGTGAGGAGTTATGTGATGATCCACATATCACCGAAAATGGAATGACGAGCACTATCCATCTAGACTGGTCTCACTTACAAATTCATTGATCTTCATTACAATATTCCACAATCAATCCTTGGGTTTCTTAACCACGCATCTAGAATGACTCAACCACTTAACCATTTAGACTTCACAAAGCATCTTCCTATGAGGGATTTCACCATAAGGGGACCACTTTGGAGTTCATCCATTTGGTACTTCCTATAAGCCATGACAATAAAACAATGACCAACCTTTACATTATCCCGTCTATACATCAATCCATGACAACACATCACTATGACACCACTTGACATCAATTACATCCATGACCACATGATCCAACAATCAATACATCAATGATATTACTATGAAAATACTTGACATCAATGACAACACAATGCAACAAATTAATATTAATAAAGATTACTATCCCTAATGGGGATTAAATAAATAATTAATAAAGAGCGGGATTTTATTATGATAATGATTAATTAAGTTAATAGTGTTGGATTACTGAGAGGGGCGGTGTATCAGTAATAGCGTAATTATAATCCTTTTTCTTCAAATGTTATATCAATGTAGAATTATCATCCAATAATGAGCAGTAAGAAATAAAAAATCACACACATACACAATACACCAGTGTTTTACGTGGAAACCCAAATCGAGAGAAAACCACAAAATGTTTTTTCTTATATGTCTTGAAGAA
>JASDQU010257531.1:0-11444 GCA_032191745.1 Picea mariana | reverse complement strand
TTAGATCTACCCTTAGACTTAGATCTCTCACTTGAGAAATTAGATCTATTTCTTTCCTGGGAACGTCCTCTTGCAAATAATGCATCTGTGCTATGTCCTTCCATATTCTTTGATCTCATCTCCTCCGACAACAAGGATGAGACCACTTCTTCAAACTTCAAAGAAGTTGTATTACTACCTATGGCCACAACCAGACTATCCCACGAGTCTCGTAAAGAACACAACAAATTGATACATTTATCTTCATCTGAAATTTTAATCTCAACAAATACTAACTGACTTACCACAGTATTGAAGGCGTTCAAATGCTCTGCCACCAAGTCTCCATCTCTCATCCTCAAGTTATACAACTTATTTCTCAGCAATAGTTTATTTACCAGGGACTTAGACTGATACAACTTCCCCAACTTTTCCCATAAATCCTTGGTTGTAGCTTCCTCTGACACATTCAAAAATACTGAATTGGAGAGACACAATCGGATTGTGCTCTTTTCCTTTCGATCCATCTTTTTCCAGTCATCTGCAGAAGTTCTTGTTGGTGTTATACCTGGATCTACCGCGATCCACTGATCTTTGTCCACCAAAAGATCTTCCATCTTGACCTTCCACAGGTCAAATCTTTTCCCATTAAACTCCTTGATCTCCATCTTCGAATTCCTTGCCATTTATTTTCACCTGAAAAATAGTACCACAAATCTCCCATTGTAACAAGGCTTATCACAGTCCCGAGCCAAACCCTTGACCACAAAGGCGTCCCCTTGAAGCCAATAAAGCTTTGATACCAAATGTAAATTCTAACCTTGTACAATATCTACTACAAACAGATATTTAGAAAAGAACAGAAAAGATACAATGGCAAATACAAACATTACACAAAGATTTTTCCCCTGGAAACCCAAACTGGGAAAACCAGCATATTCTATATTCATTCATTGTGTTACATTGTTTACAATAAAAAATACATATAGGACCTAGTGAAATCCAAAACCCTAACCCAATGACCTCAATTAGTCCAAAACCCTAATTCCTTAACCGAAAATAGAAAACCATCGCCAAAGAAACCATGTGCCGAAAAACCACCTAAATATAATGCGGTCCTGAAAATGCAGTCCCAATGCGAAAAAAATAAATTTCAAGGGTGCTGCCCTCGAACCCCCGTGAGGGGGGCTCTGCCCCCCTGCACCCCCCCTCTAACCCCCCTGCGCACCAGGCGCAGATGCTCATACACTACTACTCGTGCAAAGAATATAACACATACCCAACAAGCTCAAGGTGTGGAAGATGGGGGAAGTATTCAATGAACCTAATTACACCAAGTGCTAGGGGCCTCAACACTCCCTCTATGAACTCAAGGGTTGACACCTTCATGACATCAGGTCCTATAAGCATGTCATTGAAAACAACACAAGTGTTTATGAAATCTTAGTCTCACAATTTTAGTGTGATTATCATAAGAAAACAGATGAATGCGGTCGTTGGAGGGTTGGGTACTGACTTTGTTACATCAACGTCATCAATACTATGGCTTATTAGAGCATATGTGAGTCCCCTTGTGAGCCCATAATGATGACCAAGCCTTGCATGTTGCTACTTTTCAACAATTGTTTGAAGATCATGGATGGTGTTAGTCTCTAATTTTGCTTTTGATTTAGTGAGAAACTCTAATCCTAAACCCTCCCTACCTGCACTTCATTGTTTTCTTTCATTTGATTTTAATCTTTGTTTTCAGTTTGCTATGTTTCACATTTTTAGCTTTTTGAGAAATTTCCTTAAATTTGGGGAGTTAAGACATGGTTTTCAATATGTGTCACTTCATATGCCTATTTGAATCTTGCAAATTAAAAATTATGCTAAGTCATTAATAGCGCTACGGGAATAGCCTTATTCCCGTAGCACAAAGATAATCATGCCTTGATATGCGCCCATCACCCAGATTTCATTATGATGACACAGATTGTGGTTTGAGATTTCACATGTGTCCCACAATAGCTTTGGAATCATTTTGTGATTCAAACCGTTACATGATCGGATTGCTCTGTACCCGCAAAGGACTAATTTCAAATCGTCCAATTCTCAACGATCATTATATTGAACCTGTCATTCTATGCATGATTTTGCTGAATTTTAGGCGCAGGTATTTTCTCAGAAGAATAGTTATATACTAACAGATTGCAGGTGTAAAATTCAGAATCTTAATCGTGTTAGTTATAGCATTGTGTTTTGATGAAGCGAACAGGTAGTCAGATTAGAACCCGAGGGTGATGAAATCCTCGAAGCTTATCCTCAGATGGCTCAAAGGTTCAGAGATGTCGGGTGGTTTGAATTCCTTACCACTTTTCAAGGTTACGATGAGCAAGTCTCCATGGAGTTTTCACTGAACTTTGATGGTCACGAGGTGGAGATCGGGAAGATGTTGATGCTGGTGACAGAATAGACAATTGCCAAATCTTGTATATTGATGGTTGGAGGAGAGATATGGTGGAAGAAAGAGCATGTGGTTACAGAGTTTGTCAATCAATTCCTGCTTCCAGATAAGAAAAATCCAAATTGGAAAAAGGGAGTCCCTCACAACTGGATTAGACAAGAGTGGCATACCGTCCTAATCATAATTCACAGAAACCCTAGACTTGGCTAATTCAATCTCTAAATCTTGATCCAAAGCCAAGAAAACAAATAAAGGGCAAAGGGAAGAAGGCAACCACACAGAAAAAGAGTATCACAGTTAATAAATTTTCTATCAAAGAAAAAGTAAAAAAGGCTTCCATTACACAGGAAAACAAAAGAAGACAAAAACTTGGGGAAGATATAAAGAAAAGGAAAATAAATGGCTTAGTATTCTATAAGACCTATAACAAGAGAAACCACCAGATCATCAAAAGATGAAGCAGTGTTTTCTGATGAAAAAGACTATTATTTTGCAGAACCAGAAAAGCTACAAGAAATACTATGGTTTTTACCTATTATAGTCTGTATCTTCAAGAGAGGTTACAGAACAGCTGGAAAGGAATTTGTTTAAACCAAAAGAGGTTTTTGTTGGGAACATGCCCCTTCAAAAAAAACTCTCTTGGGTTTTACAAATCAATCACATTTTAAGAGTTTTGAATTGATCTTTGAATCCTAATTTTCTGATAAAGCTATAGGAAATACTCTATTATTTTTACCTGTTTTAGTCTTTTTCTTCAAGAGAGGTTGTAGAACAACTGGAGATGAATTTATTGAAACCAAAAGAGGTTTTTGTTGGGAACATTCCCCTTCACAAAAACCTCTCTCATTTTTTACACAAAAATCACATTTTAAGAGATTTGAATTGATCTTTGAGGCCTAATTTTCTGATAAAGCTACAAGAAAGACTCTATTATTTTTACCTGTTTTAGTCTTTTTCTTCAAGAGAGGTTGCAGAACAGTTGGAGATGAATTTGTTGAAACCAAAAGAGGTTTTTGTTGGGAACATTCCCCTTCACAAAAACCACTCTCGTTTTTTACACAACAAGCACATTTTAAGAGATTCCAATTGATCTTTGAGGCCTATTTTTCTGATATTTCACAATAAATAATTTCATGATTTAGTTAATAATTTTGGGAGAGGTTAGAGAACATATGGTGATGAATTTTTTGAAACCAAAAGAAATTTTTGATGGGAACGAGTACCTTCACAAAAACCTCTCTCAATTTTTACACAACTATCACCATTTAAGAGATACGAAGAGATTGTTGGACCCTATTTTTTAGGAATTTACCAGATTTGTTTTCCGGAAAAATCTCATGGACAATAGTTGACAAGCCACCCCATCAATTTGAATTGGAGATCAGATTGGATCTTCTCCTTGATTATTTGAAATAAGAAACTAAATATAGATGAGGAGGTTTTCAGATCCATTTCTTTTGGATCTTGATAATTATGTATTGTTTCTATATAAACTCTGTAGAATGAGAAGTTAAGGGGGGGTGGAAAAATTGGAGATCCAAAGGAATTATTCTGAAACTCCTTGTAAGGCATTATTATTCTATTTGACACTTAATAGCAAATTCATATGGATGGTTAGACACTCTTTTCTACTCTGTTTTCTTTCTTCATGCTTGATCTCATTATTTAAACTGCAATGCATTTGTTTTCTTGATTATTGATTAATACAGTAAAGATTTTGTTGTGGTGATTATTTTCAAGTTTTGATTTCAGGTTGATGGTCTTATTTCTTAATGATATTTTGAGATAAGAATTTGTGTGAAGTTGACAAATTGAAAACTTCATTTTCTATTTTCTTTATTTGTTTAATTCATCTATGTGACTACATTTTAACTAGTCAATGGGATATTTTCTATTCTTATTCTGATTTTCTCATTTATTTTATTACCTTGAGCCAGATTTCAACCACCTTATTCAAAAACCAAACCATAAAAATCCTCAAAACACTTTTGCAATAACTCGATGATTCCCTAGATTTACCTCTCACAGTCAAGTGCAACTTTAGGGACTAACATCTTTTGGCACCATTGTCGGGGGCGAAGCAACGAAGATATCTTCCCTGGGAGAATGACAATGATCAGATTTGCTTCTTGATGGTGAACAAGAAGAGGACATGTGCTTGACTGCAGATCTTTCACCATGGCGACTCCATTGTTTAAAGATTAATAGGTGACTCCACTGGATCCAAGCATGGAAGCCATTTTGGCTCAAAGGTTTTCTTTTTATGATTTTTCAGATGTCATTGGTTTTCCAAACCCAATTCCTAGCAGAGATGAATGGGAAGGTACCCTTCCTACATTTAAAGGCGGAGATTGGGAGGTTTCGGCTGAGCATCTGCTAGATTTTCATGAGTTTATTCTTGAACATCAGATTGTGCATGAGGATGTCAAGATCAAGATTTTTAGATACTCATTGAAGGGAGCAGCCCTTGACTGGTGCAGATCTCTTCCAACTTCAAGTATTAACTCATTGGCAAGTTTTCATAATGCTTTCAATATATTTTGTAAAGAAGATTTTTCAGCTGAAAGTCTTTTTGAAAATTATTTTGATGAATTTGATAAGCATATTCAGCAGAAAGAAAATGTTTCTTCGGATTGCAAGAATGAAAATCATGTTGTTGAGGAAGATTTTCCAAATCTAATTGATAATAGGAAAGATGACTGCATAGTTGTGAATGCATTAGATTTTGTTTCTAATGCACCTGTTGTCTTAGATCTGAATGAAAAAATAGTTGAAGAAGAGGTATTTCCTCAACTCCTTCAAGTGGATTCCTATGATATGTTGTTACATGTGATTAAGGAGGAAAATCAAGAGGTTGCTCATCAGGAACAGATATATGAGGCAGCATATGGCAATTCTAGATTTGATCAACAGGTTTATGAGAACATTCTGCCCATTTGTCATGTACAGTCAGAACCAGTATATGGAAGTATCGAGCAACAAAAAAAGGTAACCATTTTTAGTTATCAATCTACTTCTTTATATGATCCGGTAGCTATTTACGTGGATTTATGTTTCTTAGAAGATTTCAGCCTTGCTATTTTTGGAAATAATTAGATGAGGGTTGTAGGTGTGTATTACAAATTAAAATTTTGTTACACATAAAGAATTCTTCTCTGATTTCTATTTGTGTTGAAAGATCTTTGGTAAATGGTTTGATGTTATCATGGCTTCATTGGAAGCATGATGTCACATGATGAGCCAGTTTTTATTGGTTAGAAGTAGGAATAGATAGAAGAATAAGCTCGCCATCAAGTATGAGATTATTTTCAGTCTGTTAGTTTGCAACAGAAAATTTAGTTTCAGTTTTGAAATAAAGACTCCATGCCCAATGCATATAAAGAACCATTGACAGGTGTAGTTTTGGCTTCAAATGAGGAGCAAAGTTGCAGAAGTTTGGGCCAAATTTGAATGATATTGACTAACTCCATAACCCAATGGACTAGGCACAACACAAAAAAATGGGAATGTTTGCAGAGACAAAAATTTGCAGGTTACATTGCACGGATGCACAGAGGAAAAGGCACAATGGTCTGTTTGTTCTTGATGCCTCATGAGGACATCATCATTCCCTAAAAGGAGCCAGTGTTAGTCTCTAATTTTTCTTTTGATTTAGTGAGAAACTCTAATCCTAAACCCTCCCTACCTGCACTACATTGTTTGCTTTCATTTGATTTTAATCTTTGTTTTCAGTTTGTTATGTTTCACATTTTTAGCTTTTTGAATAATTTCCTTAAATTTGGGGAGTTAAGACATGGTTTTACAAGATGTGTCACTTCATATGCCTATTTGAATCTTGCAAATTCAAATTTATGCTAAGTCATTAATAGCGCTACGAGAATAGCCATATTCCCGTAGTGCAAAGATAATCATGACTTGATATGCGCCCATCACCCAGATTTCATTATGATGACACGGATCGTGGTTTGAGAGTTCGCATGTGTCCCACAATAGCTTTGGAATCATTTTTTTATTCAAACCGTTACATGATCTGATTGCTCTGTACCCACAAAGGACTAATTTCAAATTGTCCAATTCTCAACGATCATTATATTGAACTTGTCATTCTATGTCTAGTTTTGTTGAATTTTAGGCGTGAGTATTTGCTCAGAAGAACAGTTATATACTAACAGATTGCAGGTGGCAAATTCAAAATCTAAATTGTACTAGTTATAACATTGTGTTTTGATGGCGGCTAAGAGAAGCGGACAGGTAGTCAGATTAGAACCTGAGGGTGCTGAACTCTTCGAAGATTATCCTCAAATGGCTCAAAGGTTCAGAGATGTCGGGTGGTTTGAATTCCTTACCACTTTTCAAGGTTACAATGAGCAGGTCTCCATGGAGTTTGCACTGAACTTTGATGGTCACGAGGTGGAGATTAGGAAGATGCTGATCCTGGTGATAGAACAGACAATTTCTAAAGCTTGCAAATTTGTGGTTTGAGGAGAAAGATGGTGGAAGAAAGAGAATGTGGTTACAGAGTTTTTCAATCAATTCTTGCTTCTAGATAAGCAAAATCCAAATTGGAAAAAGGGAGTCCCTCACAGCTAGATTAGACAAGAGTGGCATACCGTCCTAATAATAATTCACAGAAAACCTAGACTTGGTTGATTCAATCCCTAAATCCTGATCCACAGCGAAGCAAACAAAGAAAGGGAAAAGGGAAGAAGGCAGCCACACAGAAAAAGAGTATCACAGTTAATGAATTTTCTATCAAAGAAAAAGTAAAAAGGCTTCCATTACATAGGAAAACAAAAGAAGACAAAAACTTGGGGAAGATATAAAGAAAAGAAAAATAAATTTCTCAGTATTCTATAAGACCTATAACAAGAGAAACCACCAGATCATCAAAAGCTGAAGCGATGTTTTCTGATGATAAAGGCTATTATTTTGTAGAACCAAAAAAGCTACAGGAAATACTCTGTTTTTTACCTGTTATAGTATTTATCTTCAAGAGAGGTTACAGAACAGCTGGAGAGGAATTTGTTGAAACCAAAAGAGGTTTTTGTTGGAAAAATTCCCCTTCACAAAAACCTCTCTCATTTTTTACACAACAATCACATTTTAAGAGTTTTGAATTGATCTTTGAAGCCTAATTTTCTGATAAAGCTACAGGAAATACTCTGTTATTTTTACCTATTTTAGTCTTTTTCTTCAAGAGAGGTTGCAGAATAGCTGGAGATGAATTTGTTGAAACCAAAAGAGGTTTTTGTTGGGAACATGCCCCTGCAAAAAAAACTCTCTCGTTTCTTACACATCAATCACATTTTAAGAGATTCAAATTGATCTTTGAGGCCTAATTTTCTGATAAAACTACAGGAAATACTCTGTTATTTTTACCTGTTTTAGTCTTTTTCTTAAAGAGAGGTTGCAGAAAAGCTGGAGATGAATTTGTTGAAACCAAAAGAGGTTTTGTTGGGAACATTCCCCTTCACAAAAACCTCTCTCAGCTTTTACACAACAATCACATTTTAAGAGATTCGAATTGATCTTTGAGGCCTATTTTTCTGATATTTCACAATAAATAATTTCTTGTTTTAGTCAGTAATTTTGGGAGAGGTTGGAGAACATATGGTGATAAATTTTTTGAAACCAAAAGAGGTTTTTGATGGGACCGAGTCCCTTCACAAAACCCTCTCTCGGGTTTTACACAGTTATCACCATTTAAGAGATACGAAGAGATTGTTGAACCCTATTTTTTAGGAATTTACCGGATTTGTTTTCCTAAAAAATCTCATGGACAGCAGTTGACAAGCCACCCCATCAATTCAAATTGTAGATCAGATTGGATTTTCTCCTTGATTATTTGAAACAAGAAATTAAATATAGATGAGGAGGTTTTCAGATCCATTTCTTTTGGATCTTGATAATTATATATTGTTTCTATATAAACTCTATAGAATGAGAAGTTAAGGGGGGGTGGAAAAATTGGAGATCCAAAGGACTTATTCTGAAACTCTGTGTAAGGCATTATTATTCTATTTGACAATTAATAGCAAAGGCATATGGATGGTTAGACACTATTTTCTACTATGTTTTCTTTCTTCATGCTTGATCTCATTATTCAAACTGCAATGCATTTGTTTTCTTGATTATTGATTAATACAGTAAAGAATTTGTTGTGGTGATTATTTTCAAGTTTTGATTTCAGGTTGATGGTCTTATTTTTTAATGATATTTTGAGATAAGAATTTTTGTGAAGTTGACAAATTGAAAACTTCATTTTCTATTTTCCTTATTTGTTTAATCCATCTATGTGACTACCTTTTAACCATTCAATGGGATATTTTCTGTTCTTATTCTGATTTTCTCATTTATTTTATTACCTTGAGCTAGTTTTCAACCACCTTATTCAAAAACCAAACCATAAAAACCCTCAAAACACTTTTGTAATAACTCAATGATGCCCTAGCTTTCCCTCTCATAGTCAAGTGTAACTTTAGGGACTAACAGATGGTAATAATATGGACGTCTAGAACAATGGTGCATCAAATAACTGCTAGTTATTGTTGTTTTTTTTTTGGAAAACCGAGTAATCAAATCGATGGAAAAGAAAGGATTCAAGGTGGACATTGAAATGTTTTATTTATAACTGATCTTAAAACATATATTTTTAAATGTTACTTATCAACTTTGTGTTTAGTATGGAAGGAATTACACATATCCCTCATACTGGGTTGTGTGAAACACCTTTCAACACAATAAAATACTTACTAAAATATTAAACTTTTAAAGTAAACTTATTAATTGGAAAATGTTTCAATTTTCAATTAATTTTGAAATGTTAAAATTAATAAAATGGAGCTTGTGAGTTCTTTTCTTTTTCTTTTGATTTTCACATATGAAGAATTTAGAATCTATACTTATTGTGGATATTTTTCTAAAAATGAAATTTATACTATATTTATTAAATATTAATATGATCCAGGTGGATATCGGTGGCCACCCACCTTTTCGGACTGGCTCAAAACAATTTTCTGGAAATTTTGGCAATTTACTCTTTTTAGCAGTTTTTAACTTCCGGGACCATTTTGAGGGCCCAAATGAAGGTTTTTAGATATTGAGGTTCTCAATGATATCCAAAGGCATGATTGAGCCCCCATAATTAATCTCTTCGATGATACCTTTCCAACTAGCTATCATACATCTAAAACGAAGATCGTATGCAAAAGTTACGACCCCGAGATGTTGATGCACCAACTTACCCAAATAGGGCCCACATGAATTTTGGCACTTCATCTCCTAGGATTAGGTTTTTGGATGTCTAGGGATTTTGGCATTCTTGTTTGTTGTAAAAAGGGCCTTCAAAGCCTCATTGTAATCATCTTCTTGTGAATGCAAGTAGCCGTCACATCTCTTCTCAGAGATAAGCTGCCACCATTCTAGCGAGTCTTTCACTCTGTATTTTTACAGTCTATGTACATTTGTTTCATTAATAGAAATAGTGTATTATTGTATCTATGTTTTTATGGTTGCATCTCTGATATATTTATTTTATATTATTAGATATACGTGATATCTCTATGCATTTCTTTATTATATCTCTGCTCTCATTTCGTACCGAAAATAATCTGGATCAGTGGTATCAGAGCAGGTTGCTCTTGATCATTTTTTCAGTGCATGTCCCTGACGAGGTCCGAGTATATAAAGTTGGGTCTCGATCTTGTCTCTCTTGAAGGAAATCGCTTTGGCACACCCAAGAAACCCTCAATGGCGGAAGAAAATAAAAACGACGGAGCAGACAATCCTATCAATCTGTTTCTTGAACAAGTTCTCACGCGACAGAGGGATGAAATGATGGAGAATTTCTCCCACATCCTTCAACACCTACCGAGAAAAGTGAGCGCATATTCATCAAGTGGCCACTTTGGAGGCACCTCGCCTTTCAAGGTACAAGTTAATTTTGATATTCCTGTATTTGAAGGACAGATAGATCCAGAAGCCCTAGAAAAATGGTTAACTCTACTAGAAGGTTATTTCTCTGTTCACAATTTTTCCAGCAAAGAAAAGATCACCTTCACACTCCTTAAAAATTTCCCTCATGTCAAACATTGGTGGGAAACTTACTAGGAGAAAAGTTCCACAGAGGAGTCTGGAATATACGGGGTTGATCCCACTTGGGATTTTTTTGTGGATGTGGTAAAGGAACAATATTACCCTGTTGGCAACTATGAGGACCAGTACATGAGATGGACCACACTGTGGCAAGAGAGGGGCCAAGCAGTTCTGGAGTTCACCAATATCCTCCATACCTTGCGCACCAAGATGGGTATCAAAGACTCTGAGAAAAATTTGGTTCTGAAATACCGTGGGGCTCTACACAGATACATCCAGACTGAAATGAATTTTCTGGACATATTACCACTCGGTGTTGTTTATCGATATGTTGTTAAAATAGAGAAGAAATTTAAGCACCAGAACGAATGGGATTTCGGGTCTACAAATCCGCAACAACCGAAGTATGACAAAGATGTCCCTAACAAACAGTCTCCTAAAAACTAGTCCAAGACACAGGAAAAGAAGGGTCACAGGAAGACAAAGAAGGACACCGGAAAATGGTACAAATTCCACAAAATCCCCTGGCACAACACCGATGAATGTCACTCAAAATAGTCATTGGTGTCCGAGATCAAAGACAAAGAGCCGAACCCGGATTCAGAATCGGATTCTAAAAATAATGGTAAAGGATAGATCATTGACACATACCCCACTGCTATTGTCGCGACCGCAACAATTCAACCAGAAGAACCAACAGATCCTGAAGAAGGGGAGTGCCTTTTTCATTCACATATGTGGGTGAAGGGGACCCCACTCCATTTTATTGTTGATAGTGGAAGCCAGAAGAACCTCATCTCGGTAAAGGTCGTCAAACAATTGGGATTGTCGACAACACCACACTCGCAGCCATACAACATCGGGTGGCTTCACCAAGGACGAGATCTTTGTGTCAGCCAACAGTATCGATTTTCATATGGCATCC
>JASDQU010257530.1:0-15765 GCA_032191745.1 Picea mariana | reverse complement strand
TCTCAGGTTCATGCTGCATTTGTCGTTGTAAGTCAGATAGGCTCTGCAGTAGAACTGCATTAATTTCAGTTTGCTTTTCTTGTTCTTTCATCATCCTTTCATTATCGGCCTTGCAGCTTTGCAATTCGACCATGAGACTCCTCACAGTCTCAGCTAAGTCTGTAGGGGTTCCTACAACTCTTCTTTCGTCAAACTCTTCATCTCTGTTGTGGGAGCCTTCTTCCATCTCTTGGTGAGTCACCATACTCTGCGTTTGTAGACTCCCGCGGTTGATCGTCCGCTTGAATGTGAAGACAAATGCTGGATATTAGTCAAGAATTAAATATATATTCCATAATTTGTGCATAATTCCACAATTCTTTAACATGCATATATAGTCGGGTGTTCATCTTCCAAGTTTTTAATCCTAGATAAGATAGTTAAGTCAGGGGTACTCCTCATAGGAGTGTTTCGTACGAGGTTTATAAGCGACTCGTGCATGAGCCCAATCAGGCCGAGTGTTGTAACCATGCTCTGATACCACTTTGTAACACACCCACTATCGTAATTTAAAAAATTTGGGGTTAATCTCCCATAAATGAGAAATCTCCAGGAACCTGCATTAGCGAAATGCCAATCCTTGGTTTAATATCGGGATTCGGGTTTACTAGTGTCAAAATTCATTCACCCCCAAGACTCGCGATCCTTCGAATCCCGACGCGCTCCCTACGCATTAGCTCTCTTGGTTCATCTCCCGGTCCATAGGACCTGTTACCATATGTCCGCAGCTCTATATCTACCCATCGGGGTTTCGAGGTTTATGATGTCACGATGCACAGTCCATCGCAAATTCCGATCCTCCGATCCCCAATGCCACTTGGCGTTGACTCACGGCCAAGCTGGATCTTCCGACACCTGTCCATTGTTCTGGCGCCTATGGCCCACAATCCTTATGATGGAATGGAGTGACACCCGTCCTCCATTGGAGTGCTATGACTGTGGGACCGTCGCGTTTCGGGATTTCGCGACTCCTCCTGTCGTGAGTTTCTTGTCACCGAGAATCCCGAAATGCCGAACCCCGATCTCTTCAGGATCCTTGGACACGCGTCCCTCAGGTTAACGGTTATGATCGCATCGGGAAATCGTGGATCAAGATTTCCGTATGAAAGAGTTCCTTGCCTTTGGAAAACCCGATGCTCCAAGTGTCAACTCGCCCAGATCTCCTGCCACGCGTCCTACCAAGATCAATGGTTGAGATCCTTTTCGCGGGATATCGCGACTTATCCTGTCCCGGGTCTCTTGTCCTTGGGAATCCCGATTTCCCGATGTGTCAAACGTCGTTGGCGCTTGATCTCTAACACCTGTCCCTCCGATGGACGGTCCAGATCTTATCGCCGTTTCGAGACTTGAGTGGCCCCGATGCCTGGTATCCCGAGTCTCTGAGACGGACGATCTCGTGACACGTGTCCCTCTCCAATTGGATGGCTTAGATTTTCTCTCGGGGTTTCGAGACTTTCGAAGTCCTGTTTTCCTTGCTCTCAGGATCTCCGATTCCCCGATTCCTGACTCTTCGGGATCCTCTGCCACGTGTCCCTATTGTTTGGGTAGCTCAGATCTTATCAGGGTTTTCACTGGGATTTCCTCGAGCACTTGTCCACTGGAATACCGATTTCCCGATGGCAAATATCCCGATCCCCCTCCGGATCTCCTGACACGCGTCACGCATAATGGATGGTCCAGATTCGATCGGGAAATCGCGTATCGTGATTTCATTGTGCAACGGTTCTACACTCCTAAAATCCCCGATGAGTGAAATCCCGATGCCTCCCAGAATGCCGACACGTGTCCTGCCGAGATCAACGACTAGGACTCTTCCTCTGCATACTAACGTTTAGCTCCGGTGCAACTCTTCTCGATCCAACGGTTTACAGGATTTCTACTCCAGATCTAATGGCTCAAATTACTTCCTCGCGCGTCTACCCCTACGCTTAACCCCTGCGCAGTTTCCCCAGATCCAACGGCTGACGGTTAATTTGGACCGAGATCCCAATCTCTCGTTGCTCACGATGATAGAGGGCAAAGGGGAGAGGTATATAATGCCTGCGTTACTTTCATCAAAATAAAGGTCGTGAATGACTATGGTTCACCCGACGAGATCTCATCCGTCGACCTGTCACTCCTCACAACACGACTATCTTGGAACCTTACTAGAATCGTTCCTCCTCATGCAGGGTTAATAAGGCCTATGCGTTCGAATCCTTGTTCTGGGTTCTTATCGAACCTTTCCAAGGAGGAAATCTCTATGAAGAGATTCCTACCGGGGCATTCCCAGAAGCAGGTAAAGGAAGACCGCTTTCCGAGAATGGCTGGGCATGATTGGCTTCATTTTATCAACTTACGTCGTGCATGTTATTCTCTGTGATAAGCATATATCAACTTATTCCTATCAAACATTACGCGGGCGCTCTCATGCTGCAATCCTTTACAATTTCACAGTTCTATGAGCTAATATCTACCCCTTATCATCAATTAATACACAGACATTCCTACACAGGAAAACATGTACAATTCCACAAGTCTATGAACATATGTATCAACATATAATTTCAAGATGCAATATGAGCAAAACACTTATCAGAAGTAAGTTCAGCAATGGAAGTGACTGCTGAGAGGGGTGCTCGTTTCCACCCAACTGTAGGTGTAGTGACTCCTACTGGATTTACCACTAGCCACCCCCGAGCTGAGACCACGATTTCCTGAGACATGCATCTCTCTATCTACCAGTGTCCAGGAGCGAAGGTTGCAATCCTCCCTCTCTGCGATCACTCACTCTGCGTAAAATTGCCAAAGTTCCCCTCGCGTCTGCCCCCTTCAATCGTTTCAGCCATACGCCTTATCCTCTCGTGAGGTTGCGTGTGGCACGATTACCCTCGCACTGATCAGGCCTGACGACTCTACGGATGGGCGGTTCACCATCCCATCCCTCTTCAAGCCATCTGCCTACCAGTCTGCGAGCCATTAATTTTCAGGGCCAGTGAGCCGCTTTTGGTTCTCCGGGCCAGTGGAGTCCAAATACGGTATTCAATTCTTGGTGGAAGTTAACGCCCCTTTTTCAAGGTGCCCTCCACCACCATCGTGGTCTCTTTTCCGCACATCCCCTCTCAGCAGTTCTGCAATAAATTCAAACTATCATTTACAGCACACATTCATACTTATGAGTTTTTCCATAGTCCTTGGCCAGTTCAGTTATATTTACAATCTGGGGGAAACAGGGTGTTACACTTGTCCTCTGCTAGGTTGAATGACCATCTATGTGAACCAAATGTTCACATCATTGCTCTCAAAATCAAAATCTATATGATTCAACTTAAACTTATTGAACCATAATTTTACCAAAGTTTGTTATCTACAGACCGCAGTTGCCCATTTGGCAAATTTCGTGCCCATCTGGCATATTTGATGTTTGTTGTTGTCAAAACTTTCTGTCTGACAACCATCTTCAATTCCATCATCAATTCCCCCCTTTGTCAGCTGAAAGGAGAGACCACAAGTGGTTTCATGAACCATCATCACTGGAATTTTGAACTCCCTCGCTTAAGGTGCATGAGAGTTACATCATTGTACTCCGCCCTTCTATGCTCAAGAGAGTACCATACTTGTTCCATTTGAGTACAACACAAAGTGGGCATGCAGAAAAAACCACATGTTATCTCATCCCGTGAGGGCCATGCTTGAAAGTTACGCCATAAGGGGACCACTTATGTGAGGTACAAAAATGTTATGTGCTACAAGATTGGTCTTTACTCGAGATTGAATTCTACGATAATACTTATATAATCACTTGGTTGTTGATGACCATTGCTAAGGATCAATCCACTCATAGTGAATTTTCAATGTTGCAGGTTTCTTCAGTGTTGAACATTTGTTTGAAGAATGGTTATGCTTGCCACAATGCTGGCAAGGATGGAGATCAAAACACTGATTCTCCTTGTGACCAACTCGCTTACAATGTTGGCCCTTATCATTCTAATGCTGAACTTGAACAGGTGCAAGTGAATCTTCTTGAAGGAATCCAACACTTTGGAACTTGATTGGTCTGGAATAATCAAGAATATGAAAGGTAACTTCCTTGTCATATCCAAGTCTTGTTCTATTCTTTTTGTAAATGATTTCTTCCCAAGGTCTGATGATGGGCTTGGAAAGAGTATTATGAACCCGTTTCTTTGAAATCCGTGGAAGCGGATTTACTGCATGTTGATGCATCATTGAAAATTTTTCTTCATTAAAATCAAAAGAAAACTCTTGAAATGTAGGTTCATGAATATATTCAACTTCGTCTGAAACTGATTTTGAAGTTGTATCACTGTGTTGTTCCTTCACCGACTGTTGATCAAAAACATCATCATCATAGAGAGGATTGTGCTGAACAAAAACTAGTTCAGAACACTTCACTGGCTATTTATTTTTGAGATCAGTCAACTCATCATTTAATAGTTGGGATATAGATTGAAGAAGTCTATATTTAGCTTGCATCACTTGCAAACAAGTTAGCACTGATTGAAGAGTTGTTTTTTTCAGCATCACTATATTGTCTTCAGTATTGAAGAGTTGTTTTTTTCAACATCACTATATTGTCTTCAGTGGTGTTTATTAGAGTGTTCAGTAACTCTAATAATTCTAGATTACGAGCCATTTCAAAACACTAAATGAGGTTTCCTTGTGCATGTAGATCCTTATTACAATTTGACTCGACAAAAGAAGGATTATTTGCAAGTCTCTCACTTGAATCGCTTGCTTGAACTTCACGCTCGCTTGATTTTGTTTCATGCTCACTTGTACTCTTCTTTCTTTCTTCCAAAAAGTTGAGGATGTCGATTACCACCAAAAAATGCATCCCAAAGTATTGCAATGATTTGAGTTTCAAGTATTCATCCTTGTCAATTACGACTCAAAATGACTCTAGGGTGTTGGGCTCAGCCGAAAATGCACGTTATGACAAATTCAATTCAACTCAACTTGATTTCAAAAAGACAAGTAAACTTACAAAAGGACAATTTGCAAGTTACAATAAATCCTGATTAAGTAATCTTACAACAAACATTGTTTGCAAGTTACAATTTAACTTCAAATGCTCCATGATGTGTTGAGTTCGAAAACTTTGATTTGTCCATTACTGATGTAGTTGACGACTTGAATGCTTGAGAATTCTCTTCATAGATGTTTGATCATATGTGCTTTGATTTCTTGTTCTTCACTAGCATTAATTGGGTGCTTGAATTAACATGTGTGTATTGCCGTATGACAAATTGTAAGTGTAGTTATGTCAAAACTAGACATAAAACATTATAAATAAACCATGCAAATATTCACCACGACACACTACACAAGGTGTATCTAATATCCCCTTATTCAATTTCGGTTGGATCTAGAACACAGAGAAAAAGACTTCAATTTTATTATAAATATCTCTTACGAGACCACATACAATGGGAAGGCTGCAATGTACTTTATCCTTCACAATGCTTTGACAAGGATTTCAATTCATAAGATTTCACTTATTCTCTCAAAGGCTTAAGAAAACAATGAATTTCTTCTCAAGAAATGAGTGTCTTACAACCTCCCATACAAATCTCAATTCATCAATTACTTGACAAATTCTTCTAACTCTCTTAAAAAATGAACATCTCGCACTTTTATCCTTGCTTAAACTTCTTTCATAAACTTGATGACACATGCCTGGTACCAGTTATCCTTTTTACATGGACATCCAATTTGGGTGTATTCGCATTCAAAATTCAATTCATTCCAATATGATTCACCACACTTCATGGGAAAACAAAATTCAGAATCATCATATTCACCCATGATCTTCTCATCTTCATTGAATAAAATAATAGAAACCTCACCACTCATTCTTACACATTCCACTCTGCTCTTTCATTATTCAAGTTTACATTTTCATTTCCATAGATTTTCTTACCAATGCTTTAACCAACATTAATTCAGAAGTCTTTGATTTTCCCAACACAACTACCATCGATCTAGGTGCATTTTTTCCTCAAGGAATGGACCTATATTCTTCAATGCTTAGGCTAGGCGTTAATTCCCAATGATTGATCAAAACAAGTATTTATTAAACCACATAAAACATATACCCTACTACTAGAGAGTGATTTCTCACACATGACAGTTCGGTTTCTAAATGGATCTCATTCCCAAAGAGATCGAATCCTCATTACAATGCATTCATCAATCAATACTCAGAATTCAACTTTTGCATGAACCGATAAAAATCCACTTACCTTTCAACGCATTCTTCTTGTAGCGATTTTCCACGAACAGAGGCTTTGGCAGTTCGCCACAACCAAGGCGATTCAAACCTTCTAACCTTCAATGTTTTGACCATTTTGAGAAGCGCACCATTCTATTTGTGATATTTAAGAAGTTGTGGGAGATCACTGAATTGTTCATCATGCAAAAATGAGGGCGATCTATCTTTGCATTATCTGTCCATGAGCTACTGTTGTGCTTGTTGGCAGCATTTTGGTGACACAAATTTTGGAGCATATCTTTGAAATTAGAATGCAGTTGAGGAAATCACGGTTGGAAAGCCTCACTGAGTGCTGTTGGAAATCATGGAGAAAATCACGTTCTAGACTGAAAAAAATGGTGCGATTTGGTGCAATTCCAGAGATTGATGTGATCTGGTGCAATTCCAATTTCGGTTGACTGGTAGATTGCTTGACAACATCGCAAAACACAACTAAAGCGGTTATGAACTATCGAGATTTCAACTTTGACTTTTTGCCGACGAAGAAGCTCAATCGATCTTGGTTATGACCTGGGGTTTTCATGCTAATTTTTCTTTTGAGAACAGAACCCGCGCATAAAAGAACCTGCAACTCCACCAATATAAAAAATGCAGGCCAAACCCTACGTCCATCTGACCAGAGATCGCGTAATTTCCAGATCTAGATATGAAGTGTTCTTTAAAATTTGCAGAGAGGGCGAGGGTGCTTAGATAGTTTTAGAGAGGGCACAAGCATGCTATTCTTGGCTACTGAAACATCCACTTTTGATTACTTGACCAAATCAGCGGAAAATGAAGCCCGAGGTCATAACTCGACCAATTCATCATAGATCAAGGGCAAGTTAAAAAACTCAAATCGATATGAGAGCTCTGATCACCTTGTATATATTTGGTTGGATCGATAGTTTTCTTACAGATCATAAACTGAAAATATCAATTTTCTTACAGACCATACGATCCATTCTATATTAGAAATTTGCTACTCGATCAAGTTTTGAAAGCTTCCCCGCTGTTTTTCCCATCCGAAAACCTTAATAATCCTGAACTTACGTGACACGTTTTGAGATTCCCGAAGAAATTTTGTTCTCGTCGTATGTTCTGAATCATTTTGTTCAATTTCACTAGAATTGGTATGATCTAGCTGTTGTAGCGAAGAATGGATGCTATGAAACTAGGAAACTAAACGGAAATTTCAGAAGGTTAATGGGAAAATAAAAATAAAAATTGTTGTTTCTTTATAGGAGTAGATCCAGGAAGACTCCTTTCGCTATCAGGTTGATCAATTTTGTTGTGTATTGAATTTAAGGCTCGAGCTATGCATTGGTGTAGAAAATCTGTGAATAACAAGTGAATGTAGAAAATATTGTTGCGAGAACAAGAAAATTGCAGATCCATGCAGATCACTTCAGATCCATGTAGATCAGATGACATAGGTGCAAATTTCTTCATGCAGAGGAGGTAGATTAGATTGAAAAAAAAAAAAAAAACTAGATTTGCGCGCAGGGATTCTTCTTTGTCTTCAACTATAATAGATCACATGTGACAGTAAAATCAACTTGAAAATAACTTAGATCTACAAAGATCTTGTGCCTATGAAAACCATTACCAACACAAACCCTTTGGAGGAAATATTTTTAGAAGAGGACAAAGTCGAGGATAGGACAAATTGCATAGCTGAATCCTCAAAATAAAATCATTTGTGTAGGAAGAATAGTAAAATTGATATGCACATACTAGATTACTATAGAGCTCCGCCTATGTGCGTTGATAGAGATGGTCACAAATTGATATCAAGTATTCTCAATAGAGCTCCCACGAAATATATTTTCTTGCAGGGTGCATACCCAGATTAAACTTTGCTTTTGTGTGGTGTTTTTGTCCCTCATTAAATATGTATCCCCAACTTCACACATGATAATCAATTTGGAACACCAAACTAGAAGACCCATCAAACTATGGAGCTATCAAACTTTTCATGAAAAAGCTATCATAGCAACATCATTTTTCACCATGGCTCTGATACCAATTGATAAAACATAAACAAGGATAGCAACATGGCGGAAAAGGCATATTAGCCAACACACTGTGTATTCACTTCAATGTTACATATTTATAGTACAATGGGTGATGCCACCTCATAGAGAGATTTTCTCTAGATCCTAAAATCATGCATAATGATTAGGCTAGGAAATCTTAACTAAATCATTAGTCATCACTTGAGGATATATTACTAATATCCTAAATGAATAATAAAAATATAGGTGACAATTTAGACTTAGTGATTGGTAAAGGTAAGCCATAGGCTAACATCCTCCACTATGTTTTTCCTTCAAGAGGTTCTCTCTCATAGAACTCTTTGGAATACATAACTGATTACCCCTAAACAACAATCCATTCTAGATCATATATTCAGTCCATTGGCTTTTGTCTATGAGAAATGGATTCTCACATGCTTCATAGGCTTCTTTAAAATCTACATCATCCTTTTACATTTCCTTGAGGTTATCAAAACCTAAGGTCTTTACACTGAACTCCTGCAGAATCAAACATTTCCTGCTCAAAGCATCAACAACTTTGTTAGCAGTTCCAGAAATGTGCTTTATAACAAAAGTAAAATTTTGCATGTATTCAACCCATTTTGCATGCTTTTGATTCAGTTTCTCTTGTCGAGTTATGAATTGTAAATCATGGTTATCACTATACAAGACAAACTCTTTTGGAACCAAGTAATGTCTCCATTTCTTCAACGCCTATATGACTGCATAGAACTCTTTATCATACGTGGAATATTTTAGCTTGGTTTCATTTAGTTTTTCACTAAAGTATGTAATCGGCCTGTCGTCTTGGCTTAAGACTGCTCCAATCGCAAATCCACTTGTGTCACGTCTCACTTGAAATGTCTTGCTGAAATCTGGTAGAACCAGAATTGGCTGTTCAATTATCTTATCTTTTAGCAATTTGAAACTTTTCTCCGCTTCTTCTATCCAATGAAAATATTTATGTCTTTTCTTGACTTTCTCCATCATCGGTGCACATATTCCACTGAAATTTATAATGAACTTTCTGTAAAAACTAGCCAATCCATGGAAGCTTCTAACTTCAAAGATACTCTTTGGTGATGGCCAATCCCTGATTGCTTTTACCTTCTCAGGATCCATTTTCAACTCATTTGAAGAGATCACAAACCCCAAATAAATGAGTTATGTCTTCATGAAAGACGACTTCTTTATATTTATCAACAATTTATCTTGTTGTAACCTCCTCATTACTGTAGCTAAATGCTCCAAATGTTCCCCTTCAATCTTACTAAAGATCAATATATCATCAAGATATACGATTACAAATTTTCCTATGAAATCTTTCAATACTTCGTTCATCAGCCTCATAAAAGTACTGGGCGCATTTGTCAACCCAAATGACATGAAAATCCATTCATACACTCCATTCATTTTGAATGTTGTCTTCCATTCATCACCTTCCCTCATTCTAATATAATGATATTTGATTTTCAAATCAATCTTTGAAAAAAAATTTGCTCCACTCAAGCAATCCATCAAGTCATCCATCTCGGGTAAAGGAAATCTATACCTGATGGTGATTTTGTTTATGGCCCTCGAGTCTGTACACATTCTCCAACCACTATCTTTCTTTGGGATTAACACTGTAGGCACAACGCATGGACTCAATCTTTCTCTGACTAACCCTTTGTCCATCAAATCCTGGACTTGTCTTTTGACTTATTCATTCTCCTTCAGCTTCAATCTATACACTACTTTGTTTGGTAAACTTGCTCCAGGTATAAGATCAATGTGATGACTTATTCTCCTGATGGGCGACAACGAACAAGGTAATTCGTCCACCACTATATCAACAAACTCCTCTAGTAGTTCCTGAATTTCCTCAGGTAAATCATCTATCTTGGTACTGGTCAAGACGACTCTGGGTTTTCTTACCACAACAAACTGCATGTCTTCTTCTTTCTTGACTTCATCAAGAAGCTCCTTCCCACTCATGAGAAGTATAGTATTGTTCACCTCTATTTTTTCCTTCTTGTCTTCAATTGACAACAACATATGTGTTCTATCGTTCTTCTCCAAGGTGTATGTGTTCTTTCTCCCATCATGAACAACATTTATGTCATATTTCCATGGTCTCCCCAACAGAAGATGATTGACATCCATGGGAATAACATCACATGAAATTTTATCCTTATATCCCCCTATTTTAAGTTCAACTAAACATTGTTTAGTGACAGATACATGATGTCCTTTTTGTAACCATGAGACTTTGTATGGGCTCAGATGTGCAACAGTCTCCAATTCTAGAATCTCCACCATCTCTATGGATACTAGATTATCTATGCTCCCACTGTCCACTATCACCTTGCATACCCTATCCTTGGTCTTGCAAGCAGTTCTAAGCAAATTGTTTCTTTGGACTAGATTTTCTATCTCCTTCTCTGGCTTCAAGAGAATTTTCCGCATCATTAAGGATCTTCTGCCTTCTGCATATTCTACTTCAACATTTCGCTTCTGCGCTTATGAAATGTGAGCTTCGCCTCCATCTCTTTTTATATCAGGAAATTCGAAAGATTTATGTCTGATATTTCCACAAACAAAACATTTTATCTCACCTCCTCTGCCTCTTCCTCTTCCTCTGGCTCACAGAAAAGTGTTTTTTTCGGCATACTGTCTCCTCTGTGAACTTCATCCTCTTTCAGGGTGAGTATGTGGTTTCTTTTCTTCTTCCTTCAGCTTCTGAGTCTTGTCCTGGGAAATTGCCTTACCTCTACTCTAACTTTGACCTTGACCTCTTTGACCTTGCTTTCAAGCCAATTTCTGTTAAGCCTTCAGGGCTATTTGATAAGCATCTTCGACATTCCTTATCGTCATCATTCTCATCTCATCCTGGATGTCATATCTCAGACCATTCATATATCTAGAAACATTTTCATCATCACTTTCATGATGACCAACTCTGATGTTGAGCCTAGTAAATTCCTCAGTGTATTCCTTCATTGTCATCCCTTTCTGTCTCAAGTTCTACATTCTCTGAAATAGATTAATCTGGTAATCTCTGGGTATAAACTTGGCTTTCATTTTTGCAACCATCCTATCCCATCTTTTGATTATTTGCTTGCCTTTGCAACTCTTGTCGGCCTGCAGTTCATCCCACCACAGTGTTGCATGCCCTTTAACTCTGGTGATGGCATGTTTAACTTTCTTATCTTCCTCAACATCCTCATAGTCTAAGTATTTATTCAGAGCTCTAAACCAATCTAGCATCTCTTCAACGTCTAAGTTGCCTTCATACATTGGAATTTCTAGTTTTTCTCTGGCACCTATCCTTGCAACAACTCTAAATAGATGTTCTTCTACAACATCTTCGACTGCGACTTCTTCTTAAGCTTTAGCCTCATTTTATCTTTCAGCTTCATTGATATCTCCAACGTCAGCTGTCCATCTTTGCGTTGTTTCCATAACATCTAATCAAGCACATATTTACCTCATTTCCCTTTCCACAGTTGGATCGGGCATTGGTTGTTCTCTCCTTCTTGGAGGCATTGTTTCAATTTGTTCCTCGCAGAAGAAAAAATAAATAAATTGTAGTCTATGCTCTGATACCACTCTAGCGCAACACCCCCTACCTTAGCAAGTTTTGTGCGACCTCCCAGTCTTAAGATCGTTCTTTATCTTCCCCTTGAGTTGAATTGACTCTTTGATTTCCCGTATAAATCTCTAACACACATGGGTGTGCATCCACAAGTCCTTATGAGTTATGCCTATGCAATCAAGCACTAAGCGCAAACTCTCTCCCTTGTGATTGCTGATATGACCACAACCTTCATCTGAAAGGGTACTTCAGGTTTCGCAACTTCGTGATCCTAGATGCGAGTCCTCTTGTCTCTTCAAACCCTGAAACCCCGAAAAGGATAACGGGAAATTGGTTCCTCCCTTGACTTTACTTTGACGTGACCTTCGAGTATGGTCTAGGCCCTAGTCTTTTGGCCCTCGGGATTTCACGTATTGGTGAACTAAAATGTAACAAGTCCCATCACCAATAGACAAAATTGTGATATATCCTTGTCACAAATCAACGGCTCTATTCTCCCACGATCTGATGGTTCTGATTCTATCAAGACTTCCTGAATTGGGAGTCCGCGACTCTTGACTCCAAGTCACTACTTCCTCCACTTTCTGAATTCTGAAACATGAAATTCGTGCACGAGATCAACGACTCCCGTTGATCCGGATCCAATGGCCTCTATTCCTCCTGAGCTTCAGATGTTGAGTAAGTCTCGGCCTTATCTTCCTTTCTGGTTTAACTAGATCCAAAGGCCCATGGTACATTGACACTTCTCCATGAAGCGATTCCACCGTCCAATCAGACTTCTGAAATATTTCTCCACCCAAGCACCCCGACGTCAACCTTTATGAATTTTTTTGTCTCTTGGGTGTCTTCCACACACGCCTTCCCTTGAACTCTTCAAGGTTCTCCCCCTCCTAGGGTTTTACTCGCAAACTCAAGGATTCAAAAGGTTTTCTGCAGGCACTCCTTGTGGCATTAGCAAATAACCTCAGGTTATTTGACCCTTCGACTTTGTGCACTCCTCTGCAACAACAATCCTTCAAATTTCCCCTTGGTTGATAAATTCTAGGACTTCAACCGGCCTGCACACACCTTGCACGAATCTGTGCTATCTCTTCACTTATGTTGGTATGATCACAATGATATATCTCCTGAGATTTCTGAGATAAAACTCAGAACTTCGTCGATGCACACCTTGCGGACGTTCACTGCACTCTTTGCAGGAATTCTCAAGAAGAGAAACAATTGAAACTCATACTTCCCTTCTCTCAGAATTCATACATTCATCATGAAATCACAAGCATGTACATAGAATTGAAATAAATGCATAACATAAGGTATAAGCAGCTGTATACATACCATTCAACAGATGCAAACAGTAAGCATAATAATACCATGAACATGAGTCAAAGTTTTATTAAGTTAACTCAAATATTCCTGTACATGGGTTCTTCTCTGTGTTCTTACACTCTATAGCTCTACATCTTACTCACTCAACTGATACAAGTGGGAATGATACAATGATACAAGCGAGGGTGTATTTCTATCCATTTTCCCTCCTACACTACAAGCTATCTAATCTGAAATAAAAGCTACAACAACTTTTCATAAATTACAATAAATGCATCTTTATCTGACAGATGTGAGCAACGCTCAAGATCTGTTTACAATATCCAAAACATAAATGTAAATACGTCTCCCAGCTATTACATTAATGTCTCTTCATTTAAATTCAAAACATGTTCAAAATGTGTGTTGGTGCATATCCAATTGTCTTCTACCTTTGCGCTTGCTTTGCTAGCTGCTTAGATCTTATGTTATGCATTTATTTCAATGCTATGTACATTCTTGTGATTTCATGATGAATGTATGAAGTTCGAGAGAAGGGAAGTACGAGTTTCAATTGCTTCTCTTCTTGAGAATTCCTGCAAAGAGTGCATTGAACATCCACAAGGTGTGCGTTGACGAAGTTCTAAGTTTTATCTCGGAGGTTTGTCCATGTTCAGGTATGTCCCTGTACATGGACAGGGCCGAATTCGACCATGTCCCTGTACAGGGACATGCCCGAATTCGTCCATGTCCATGTACATGGACATGCTCGATTTTGAGCATGTCCCTGTACATGGACATGGTCGAATTCGGCCCTGTCCACCTCCTAGAACACAAAACATGTAAATAAATGACATTTTAATTAATTTGGGAATATGTTAAGAACTACCCAAAATGTGAACATGGAAATATTTAATTATGAAAAAAATGTAACATGTAGAAGATAATCTATATTTGTGTAAATTGTAGAAGGTAGTTTTTAAGATAATCTATGTGTAACATGTTAAAATTTAAGGGAAAAAAATATAGCTAGCTAAATTAGAAATATTTATTTTAAAATTTCTAAACATTAGCTACTTGTATGTTACAATCAACAAGACATTAAAATTTCAGATCCATAATCTAGTAGAATAAAAATAATAACTGACGGAACATTTACTTAGTTGAAAAGAAAAATTAAGAGACTATGCCATTTCCCAAATTTGAAACAAGTTGCACACTAAGAAGCATTCAAGTAATGCTAGAGAGGAAATTTGTTGTTTAATTGTGCTTGGGACCACTCTTTCAAAATACGTGTTATTGGCACAAGAGATAGAGGAATGTAGAAAGGAAATAAAAGTAGCTAAATACTATTGAGTGGATATTGTAGCAGAGAGTGTTTCAAGTCTTGGAGATTTGTATGTTGCCTTAGACTACAGATAGGGCAGAATGTATCTATTTTATGTTTCATTCAACCTAGTTACACAAATATTATTTTGGATTTACATATTGGGATGTGTTTCAGGTTGATTTTGAGATTATAAAGTGTTAAGCCCTAATATTGGATCATTACCCCTTAATTGGGGTATATTATATTAGTAATTTTATTTTATTTATGTCGGCTTTAGGCCATTAGTTGTAATTATACCTCCTAGTCTCCTATATATACCAAGGAGACATTTTCATTTTGAATCATCTTGTACTTGAACATTTAAGTGGGGTAAAATGAGGTTTCCCCCTCGAAGAGGCTTGTTATCTGAAATTATCTCGTATTCAAGGCATTGAGTGCTTTTTCTGAGGTTTTTCTATGCTATATTGATATTTAGTTCTTAACATATGGTATCAGAGCTCAAGGTCTTGGGGTTTCAA
This sequence comes from Picea mariana, assembly GCA_032191745.1. Lineage (NCBI taxonomy): Eukaryota > Viridiplantae > Streptophyta > Pinopsida > Pinales > Pinaceae > Picea > Picea mariana. The sequence continues at coordinate 710 of JASDQU010257530.1, read as the reverse complement.
TGCTACATCTGAGACACCTTGGAATTTTTACTATAAATTTTTTTCTACAAAATTTCAGAAGGAACGGCTTGGAGAATATTTAGTATACAGATCAAGGTACATTGGGTTCAAATTTCAACTCCCGAGGCATTATACTTTCAGAGATACAGCCTGTACAAGATAGAGTTTTGGAATCATCCTGAATTGAGTCATTGCGGAATTTTCGCTATAAATTTTTTTTTGTAACATTTCAAACCTTGAAATTCAAAGGCTATTCACAGAAATTAGTAATGTATATGTGGTAAAAATTTCAGCTTCTGGGTCATCTTAAATTTTTAGATACACCCTGTGTAAGATAGGGTATCTGACTAGTCCTATTGACTAGTCTCAAGAAGGCGTTCCAGGTAAAAAAATCATAACTTCTTCCTAGAGTATCCAAATTGAGTGGGACTAGTTTCATTGGATCTTGGATAGTATTTAGTATTTCTGGTACAAGTTTTATAATTTCATATCAATTATTTTGTGTGGGGCACGCCATACAAGCGAGATCTTCTGGAAAGGCCAAAAATCGACAAGTTGTGGAGAAGTTACCGTAAATTCCACTTGGCACATCCAATTTTGATCATACCTGTGGCATTGCAGAGAAGAAATATCAGAGAACTACATAAAATAAAGTTTCATACCCAGAAGGGCCGAAACTTGGGAGATACAATAGAAGAAATATTGTCTAG
>JASDQU010257526.1:1650-12012 GCA_032191745.1 Picea mariana | reverse complement strand
GTGGGACTTTTCAAGATTGTGGACAGAAAGGGGCCCGTGGCCTATCGACTAGCCTTGCCTGATTCTTTGAGGCGTATGCACGATGTTTTTCATGTATCTATTTTGAGACATTATGTTAGTGATCTTACACACGTGATTGACATGAGTTCCTTGCAGGTATCGGACGAGGAAGTGCTCACGGCTGAGCCGGTCCACATTTTAGATCATTGCGTTCGACAGTTACGACGTCGAATGGTAGATCAGGTCAAGGTCCAGTGGGACAATTATAGTCCGCACTCGGCAACCTAGGAGGACGCATATGATATGCGCCAGCAGTTTTCATTTTTGTTTGATAGATAGACTTATGATACTGTGGTACTTATGATATTGTGGTACATTTATTTTGGTATTTATAATGAGAAACTTCGGGACGAAGTTTAGACCAAGAGGGGGTGTATGTAACATCCCTCTCTGGCGCACCTACAAAACTTATTCTTTGAGGACACTTGGTCGCAAGTGATTTGGACTTTTCTGATATTGATACATTCTTGCTCGATTATGATGTGTTCTGATAGACGACATGATGTTTTACTACTTGATGTAGACAAGTGTTGCTGACTCAGTTTCATTGAGTGTGTAGGGTTTCGGACCTTGAGGATGCAGAGGCATCGGTGGAACCCCCTTGGACTCCGGATTGAGTCAGGGAGTGGGCTATTTGGGTTGATTCATTTACGGTGATATTGCTTTGTTTTGATGATATGATATTGATTTTATGATATGTTGCTGACATGTTCTGACATGATGGTTAATGATGCAGGCTGACGATAGCTTGCCGATCAGACTCACATATGGAGTAAAGGGGCCACACACGAGTTCCAGAGAGGTTGAGGGAGAGGTGTGGACAGCATCCTTGCCACAGCCTACTAGCACTCCCATCGTGGCTCGAACTGTAGGTTAACGATTACCTAGTTCGAGAGGATCCACGATGTCGTGAGGGAAGACTGCGACAGTCGCTCACGATGATTCTAAGGGGTGCACAATAAGGCAGGGGCCTTATTCCTTAGAGACCTTAGTCTCCCACAAGTTGACCTGTCGGAGTGTTGACTCCAGGGGTTATAGATGTCTACCAATCAGTCAAGTCAACGAGTGGCACCCTTGGAGCATGTGGTGCATCCTGAAGGGCACGTCGCGCAAAAGAAACACCAGTTGGAGAGTGGCACCCTTGGAGCACGTGGTACATCCTAAAGGGCACGTTGCGCAACAGAAGAAAAAGAGGCGAGTGGCACGCTTAGAGCACGTAGTGCGTCCTGAAGGGCACGTCGCATTGATGGTGATGTTGAGACAAACCTAGATGACCCTAAGACCTTAACGCCTTTAGAAATTCACAAAACGACTCCCCTAATTGATTGTCACCCAGTTCGAATCTAAACCTAAAATTTAAAACATCTCTAAGATAAATTTTGACAAGCCCTAATAAAAGATCCTACAAAAATAAACATAAGGGCGTAAACTAAAACCCTCCTAGGTGTTAATTAAAGTCTTCTTAAAACTTAAGGGGGTAAAGTGAAGAAAGGGAATAAATTAATTAAAATACATGGTGTAAATGGTAAAAAGGAATATAAAGTTATAAAAAACATATGAGAGTATGAAATTAATGAATTTAAAAATATAGAAAGGATTAATAAGCGCATTTATCTTTTGGGTTTAAAAAAATAAAAGAGAGAAACAATTAATAGAAATAAGGAAACTTGTCATAAAGGAAACTTAATAATGGAAAGTAGGGGGCATAGAGTAAAAAGCGAAAAGGAATCAACAGTTAAGGAGTTACTAAAAATCAGTAACTTCATCCTAGGAAAGTTATTAAAAGCATGAGAGGGGATTTAGGAACCCTAGGAGAAATTTTAGGAGCGACTAAAGGGGGGGTGAGGGAAATGAGTCTTTTAATTATTAAAAAGAAATTAATTTGTCGAGAAACGTGGGGGATGAGCGACAGTTAGACGGCAAAGAATTTTTAGAGGATTGTCATTAAAAATTAAATTAATAATGATTTAGGAAAGTAGGGTGGTCTCAAATTTCTATAAAAGAAGGGGAAAAGAAGGAAGAAAGGGGGAACGGTTAGCGTAACGTTACGCTGCCGGATTTTGGCTTGACTGTTTGCTTGTGAGGAGTTGGGAATTTCTCAGCGGTATTGGAGTGGTAGCTCAGCCGTGGAGGCGAGCTGAGAAGCTAGTCTTATCTCTGGATCTTGTGTGGCCCCTTTGCGGCTCGGGGGGCTAAGGGGGAAGTAGAGTACCCCTAGCGTTTGGCTGGGAGGTACCGGTGTAGTCTCTATGGTCGGCAAGCAGGAGCAGGAGCGGCATGGAGCACAGGATTCATTTGCTGCAAGCGATAAGGCTATGGTATGATTTGTATTTTAGTAGATTAGAATGCATTAAGGCTTACTCTGGTTGATAAAAGTACTCACCTCTGTCAAGAAAGTTATTACTGCTGCTAGTTATTACAAAAATTTCGAATGTGTTCTTGATGGGGAAATGGAAACCTGTATGTTAATAGACCAATCCTTTTATTTCACTGGCAATCTAAAACCTAAACCAAGTCGGAAGATCTATCTGCACTCTGTGATTTTAAATGGCCATTCACGATTTTAACCACTGGCGTTCGGATATTAATCCAGATCTTAAGCTCTGTTTGCACCTTGTATTTTTTTTTACCATTTGCTTTTAGCCACTGGGATTCGGACATTTTAAACTAGATTTTAAGTTCTGCCCACTTATTTTATTTCAATGACCATTCGCAATTTTTTTTTACCACTGGCGTCGGATATCTTATTCCCGATTTTAAGTTATGTCCGCCTTTTGCATTTTTTAAGGACCNGCGTTCGGATATTAATCCAGATCTTAAGCTCTGTTTTCACCTTGTATTTTTTTTTACCATTTTCTTTTAGCCACTGGGATTCGGACATTTTAAACTAGATTTTAAGTTCTGCCCACTTATTGTATTTCAATGACCATTCGCAATTTTTTTTTACCACTGGCGTCGGATATCTTATTCCCGATTTTAAGTTATGTCCGCCTTTTGCATTTTTTAAGGACCGTACGCTTTTCACTCGCTGGTTTTTAGACACCTTAATCTCGATTTTAGGATCGAACTGCGTTGTAATTCATATGACCACTTGCATTTTACTTTCTGGCGTTCTGAATCCCCATTATGAATAATTTTAACTCAAGGCGAATATATTGGTTGGCCAAGGCGACCTACCCTAGGGTATTGGGCATTTTTATTATACACAGTGAGCACTTCTTATTGGGCGTTTTTATTTTACCCATTGAGAGATTATTCTATTGGGCGTTTGTTATATACAGTGAGCAATGGTTATATTGGGCGTTGGGTATACGGTGGGCGTTTCCACTTCTGTAGATGTAATTAAGCCTGTGTGCGTTTTTACATTGTGCATGCGTGTTTTTTTTAATAGCGCGAGGGTTTATTCAGCGTGGGCGTTTAATCAGTGGACGTCGGTTAAGATCAATGTGTGTTTATTATGTTGGATTGACTGTGTGCGTTCGTAACGCAGAATGCATTGTACAGGATGTGTGCGTTATTCTGCACGCCATCCTACTCATTTCCAGCGTTGAATTCCAGATTGTGCGTCATGATTTATTGAGTGTTAATGGTTGCGTTGGGTCTGCGTTTGGCATTCGTCCTGCGTCCATCTCGATGTGTCTGATTATAAACTCTGTCTGCGTTTTAAATTTTAATTGGCAACCCGGATTGTTTTTTTTTATCTCTGTCTAAACTTGGATTTTTGTTTTAATGACTATGGGCATTTATTCAATCATGATTCGCTATGTGATATGTAGCGAGTGGTTACATTGTGGTTGTATTTACTTCTGAGACTGCATTCCTCATTCATGGGCTTAATTACCGTTGTGTTTTTCCTTTTTGGGGGTCTGCGTTTTATTATCCTTTTAAAACCTGGTTAGCGTATCGGTGAATCTGCTGACCACCTAACAGACCTACGTTTGGTTCCCTTTGTAATCACATGCACGGATACCCAGATATATCACCCGGTTGTCAATACTAAATGGCAGTAACATTGTAAGCTTTATTGTCACCAAAGTATGTAAATGTGATGTTAATTCTATATGCCCATTTTTAATTATGGTTATCCTTAAATTCTGGATGTTATAAATTTCCTGTCAGGGCCGATTTGTAATCTGGTCAGGCTTACCTTCTTATTTTCAGTGGGGTCATTTGGTAATATTGTCAATTAAGCCCTTGTTGTGGTGTTCAACTTACCATGCTTTAATTTCCTTACTATCCGATTTAAAAGGGTTTTCCCTTGATTGTAGTTTAGCATGGTAAAACATCCAATATTTTATTACCAATATTTGTAATGAGAAGCCCTTCTATATTTTGACATGTTATTTAATGTTGTTTTTAAATATTTGTTTTTTTTAACATTGTTATTTTTGTCATTTCTGAATATTCTTAAAAAGTGTCATTTTAAATATGGTTATTTGATATATTGCCATTTTAAATGTGAGGTTATATTGTAATTTTCAAATATTTGATGTTATTTATTTATGATGTTATTTATCAATGTGATGTTATTTTTATATTGACATTAGGGACCGATAATTTAATTATGATGTTACTTTTGTCCTTTTAATGTTGATATTTTAGATGTGACATTTTAAATATCTTTATATAGGGCCCCTTTTAAAATATTGATATTTAATTAATGTCATTTTAAATATTGTAATTGTTATATCTTGTCATTGTAAATATGATGGTTTATTGATATATTCAAATATGATGTTATTTATCAATGTGATGTTATTTTTATATTGAATTATGTAAGGGTAATATATGTCTTTATAAATTAAGGTGCAATTTTTAGTGTTAGGTACTTTATGAAAAATAATGGCATTGTGGACTTATCTTAATACGATTAAACTTTGGTTACTGATGGTTATTAAAATAAGGTCCTAGAACCAAGTACCTTGAATTACTAAGATTGTAATGGGGGATTCTGCAATTACTTAAATTTACATTCTTAAACGGTTGGGTTGGGTATCTCATCTACTCATGGAGTTCAAGGGAGTATTGGGCCAGTATTGCATGCCTTGAGTTGTGGGAACTACCTTGTCTTAACATTGTTGGGTCATTGTCGGAGTCCTTCAGACATGCGCATCCGTAGAGTTAGTGGTTGTCTTGAGTTGTTGTTGTACTTGGACGAGATCGTTCTTTTGCCTGGTCTACTTATGTCGGGTGATATAAAGTCACCCCCTGGTAACCTTAGGAGACCTGTCTGTGGGTGGGATCTTTTTTTGGGGTAAAGATTCCAGTGTCGTATCAAGAGTCTCGGGCCCTTTAAAGGCAGGGTTTCCACTCTTGCGACACACCTGACAGATATTACAAGTTTCTGCCTGAGCAATCAGCCAGGAGCCTGTCTAATCTTCTTTCGAGAAGACATAAGACTAAAAGCCCTACTTTTCTGTGCAGAAATAGTAAACTCTACTGTTGGATTCTTCCTTCTATGATTGTTCTATACTTAACACCTGGTGTCGTTTCTGCTTACAGCTGCTAGTTGTACGCCTTATGTCTAGGGGTGTTTATTGTTTGTTGTCACTATGATATGTCGAGATCGTCTTGTTGTGTTCATCTTGCTTGCGTCTTGTTCTAGGTCGAGTTACTAGTTTCTGCCTGAGCAGTCGACCAGGAGCCTGTCTAATCTTCTTTCGAGAAGACATAAGACTAAACGCCCTTCTTTCCTGTGCAGAAATAGTAACCCTAGCACCATGGATTCTTCCCTCTGTGTTCTTGTTGTGCACCCCAGTATGTCTTAATGTTTGTGTCATGCGCCTTATGCCTATGGTCGTATATTGTTGCAGTTACTCGTTGTGTGCCTTCAGTCTTCTTGTGCTGAACATCGTGGTTGTGCCTTGTTGGTTATCGAGTGGCGACGTAGAGTCAAGTGTGTTTGTTACTTCTACACACGTGGACACACCTTAAACAAAAAAAAAAAATTCACCTGTTCTCAGAGTTGTTGTCGTAACGAGGAGTTCGTTACACCTCAAAACAGGAGACGAACTCGCCTTCCATAGTGGAAGTGGCAATCAAGGTCTGCTTGGAACTCCTCCATGATACAGCTCCACTGGCCATCAAAAAAATGTATCCTGATGTTGATTTGCATGAATCAACACATCCAACAAAGTCAGAATCTGAGTAGCCAATTACTTCCAAATTGTCGGTCCGTCTATACATAAGCATGTAGTTTTTGGTTCCTTGAAGGTACCTCATTACTTTCTTTGCAGCTCTCTAGTGGTCTATACCTGGATCACTCTGATATCGTCCCAACATTCCCACAACAAATGCAATGTCAGGTCTTGTGCAGACCTGAGCATACATTAGGCTTCCGACAGCAGAAGCATATGGAATTTTCTTCATTTGTTCCCTTTCAAAGTCGTTCTTCGGGCATTGGTTCAAATTGAACCTATCACCCTTCACAATGGGAGCTATACTTGGTGAACAATCCTTCATCCGAAATCTCTCTAAAATTTTATTAATATAGGTTTTCTGAGACAGACCCAAGATGCCTCGAAATTTGTCTCTATGGATCTCAATGCCAATGACATAAGATGCCTCACCCATATACTTCATATCGAATTTTTTAGAGAGGAATTGTTTCACCTCATGCAACAAACCCTTATCATTGGTTGCTAGCAAAATGTCATCCACATGTAAAACAAGAAAGCAAATTTTACTCCCACTAACTTTCAGGTATATACATTGATCCATAATGTTTTCTACAAAACCAAAAGAAGAAATTACATTATGGAATTTCAAATACCATTGGCGGGATGCTTTTTTTAAACCGTATAAAAATTTCTTGAGCTTGCAAACCAATTTCTCACCATCACTAGAGGGGAATCCTTCAGGTTGTTTCATGTAAACCTCCTCCTCTAGATCTCCATTGAGAAATGTCATTTTCAAATCCATTTGTTGCAACTCCAAGTCGAAATGGCCTACTAATGCCATAATAACACGCAAGGAATTTGTCTTAGATACAGGAGAGAAAGTCTCTATGTAGTCGATTCCTTCTTTCTGAGTGGATCCTTTAGCAATAAGTCTTGCCTTGTATCTCTCAATGTTGCCCAATGAGTCTTTCTTTGTCTTAAAGACCCATTTACATCCAATGGATTTTGCACCATTAGGAAACTCAACAAGATCCCAGACTTCGTTACTCTTTCTAGAATTCATCTCTACCTTCATGACATCGTACCATAATTCTGATTCTTTGCAACTCATGGCTTGTGAAAAGGACTCGGTATCATTTTCAGCTCCAATGTTATAGTCAGATTCTTGCAGATACACAACATAATCATCAAGAATTGCTAATATATTTGGTCTAGTAGATCTTCTTAATGTTGTACCACCATCTTCCTGAGAAGTATGTGGTTCAAATCGTTGTTCAAAATTTCTTGGAAACTCTTGAACTACTTGATCTACTGGAATGTCGTCAGCAGCTTGTGGAACTTCAACAATTGGTTGTTCAACACCAGTTTGTACTTGAGGGGTGCTGTGAAAAATAACCGATCTATCACTTGAGGTGGAAGGTTGAGATTCTAAATGATCCTTCTCATAAACTATGTTCCTGGTTTGATCACTCCCACTGATCAAGTCATTTTCAAGAAACTTTGTGTTTCTTGATTCCACAATCCTAGTGTCGTGAGATGGACAATAAAATCTGTAACCTTTAGACCTTTCATCATATCCAATGAAATACCCACTAATGGTCCTTGGGTCCAGCTTCTTCTCTTGTGGATTATATATTCTCACTTCAGACAGGCATCCCCAAACGCGCATATGTCGCAAACTCGGTTTCCAACCTTTCCATAATTCAAATGGCGTTTTAGGAACAGCCTTGGTTGGAACTCGGTTTAATATATACACTGTCGTCTTAAGTGCTTCAGTCCACAAGGATTTAAGAAGATTGGAGCTGCTAAGCATACTCTGCACCATGTCCAATAATGTTCGGTTTCTTCTTTCTGCTACACCATTCTGGTTGAGTGAACCAGGCCTGGTGTATTGAGCAACAATCCCATGCTCTTGAAGAAATTTTGCGAATGGCCTAGGTGCTTGTCCATCTTTTGTGTATCTACCATAATATTCTCCACCTCTATCTGATCTCACGATCTTAATTTGCTTGCCGCATTGTTTCTCTACTTTAGCCTTAAAGATTTTAAAGGCATCTAATGCTTCGTTCCTTTTATGAAGCATGTAGAGATACATATATCGTGAGTAATCATCTATAAAAGAGATGAAGTATCTCTGACCATGTGAGTCCATGTCTGGACTACATATATCAATATGTATGATCTCTAATATGTTCGAACTCCTATTGGCACCTTTCTTTGACTTGTTGGTCTACTTTCCTTTTATGCAATCCACACAAGTCTCAAAATCAGTAAAATCCAGAGTATTAAGTACCCCTTCATTTACCAATCTTTTAATTCTTTCTATGGAAATATGACCTAGTCTCCAGTGCCATAATTTAGAGGAATCATCATTGATAACACATCTTTTAGTGCCAATGTTAACATGAATTGAATCATAAGTGACATTGTTTTGTAAATTAATGCAGTAAAGACCATCAGACAAAATACCATTCCCAACACAATCATATTTATAAAATAAACTGAAAGATATTTCTGAAAAGTTGAAGGAATATCCAAAAGGTACAAGCCTTGAAACTGAAATCAAGTTTCTAGAAAAACTTGGAACATAAAAGGTCTTTTCTAATTCTAAAACAAAGTCACTACTTAAAGTTAAATAACATGTTCCTATAGCTTCCACATGTGAGCCCATTTTGTTTCCTAATAAGATGCTTTGCTCAATTCCCACTAGCTTCCTTAGGTTTTTCAAACCCTGCAAGGAATTCGAAATGTGAATTGTTGATCCAAAATCAGTCCACCAGGTGTTAATATTGACATTAACCATATTAGATTCATAACAAAAAATGAGATTGCATTACCTTTTTCCGCAAGCCATTTCTGAAATTTGGCGCACTCCTCCTTCATGTGTCCCTTCTTTTTACAAAAGAAACACTTGGAATCCTTCTTGATATCAGTTTGGGGAGGTACTTTACATTTCCCTTTCTTATTGGCTTGAGATTTGCCCTTTCCATACGTTGCCAGCATTGCACTTTCTCCCAGTTCCATCACCAGTCTCTCTTCCTCTTGAACACACATGGTCATGAGTTCATTAATTGACCATTTATCTTTATGTGTGTTGTATGAGATTTTGAAGGGTTCGTATTGGTGTGGAAGGGTGTTCAGGATGTAGTTGTTGATTTTTACTGTGTTTTCTCACTTCTGCAATTTATCCCAATCCGGGTTTCAATCACTCCTTATCACTCCAAATGTTTAATGCCCATTCCCAATATTAATGAAATTTGCAGACATTAATATGCATTAAAATTTAAAATGAATTTTTGACTGAAACACATGAAATAAATAATCTTTTCAATGGTTGTCTTAAAACTCAGAAATTATAATAGCAAGCACACATTTAATGACACAATGATATTTGGTCAAATGACCCTGGAAAAACCCCAATGTGGGGAAAACCAGTGAGAGAGAGGAGTTCTTCTTATTTCTTCAATTTCTGAAATTACATATCAGCAAAAATAAAACCAACAGCAAGTACTTATCTCTTCCCTCAATTTTCGTGCTTGAAATTTACTAGAAGAAACACAAACTCATCCACCTCGAAATCTGTGCACAGATAGCCGTACCGTACGGACTGTACGGACTATACGGACTGTTGAAAAACGTGCCCAGATTTATGCTGTTGTTGTACGGCGGCCTTACGGTCTGTACAGACCAATAAATTCTGATGTTTGCCTCGATTTACGTGCTACTGTGTGTCCAAAACAAGTACAGAAAACCCATCCGTACCAAATCTGTACCGTACAGATTTATATCTCATGCTGGCTGCCTTGAAATTCGTGCTCAGCTTTTGTCTTGAAAATCGTGCCTCTTCTTTGTTGCAAACCCTTCTTTAGAAAATAAGAAACTTCTCCTTCTCTTGCTCTCTCTCAATCTCTCAAACTCTCATGGAAAGAATGACTTCTCATTTGGCCTTTTTCCTCCTTTAGAATCCCTAAGTGACTTTTAGGTTTCCCTTTTGATCCAAGGGCTCAAATTGCCCAAGATCAACGGTGAGAATTAAATGCTCCATTAAATTCACTTTATTTAATTTCACTCACCCAACTTAAATAAAAACCCACTTGGTGCTTTAAGTTCCTAAGTCACTTTTCACTTTCTAATTTAAGGTTCACTTTACCACTTATAAAGTGACTTTATGAAAAAGACCCAC
>JASDQU010257519.1:26765-39317 GCA_032191745.1 Picea mariana | reverse complement strand
TTGTGACCTTTATCACCTTGTTTAAGTAGACTTTGAGTTGTTGTTTATTTTCATGAGTTTGGTTGACAAGTGTCCTTCTCATTGTCTTTAAATCTGACCTAAATCTAAGGCTGACGTCACATCTATAGCAGCAATAATATTTATGACGCAGCAACATTATTTATATGAGCAGATTTGAGATATTTATTGCATTATGATATAATACAAGGACTTGATTGTGTACATTGAATGCTCTTATCTCTTGGTGTACTTATTGAAGAAGTAATATAAGTCTTTGTCTTTGTTTAGCAATCATTGACTTCGTCAATAATTGCATTTGATCATTGCTCATATATATATTTTAAGGATAGTCATTGTTATTGTGAAATACTAACCCACTGCAAACACATTTTCTAGCTTTGTTTGTTTTGTCTCGCAAGCAGGTGCCATCCAGTGGAACATACTCTTCTTGACTATCTCATCTTTGGCAGTAATTTGTGAAAGGGAACCTCTTACCTTGATCCTTTAAAACCTTAGCCCTTCAGAAAGCCAGATTACATAGGGACGTCTCCCTTGGACCAGCCATCCTAAATAGAAAGAGCTCCCCATCGAGGTGATAGTGGGTGGGGAAGCTCCTGTTACGCCGGTTTTAAGCCTTGACTCAAGCTACCTAAACCCTTCCTACAAACCGTGCGATAACACGCCCTACCACTTTGACTTGGCATTTTATTATTTTATTTAAGGTGGTTACTCTTGGAGAGCACCCTTGCACATGGAGGAGACAAGTGGCACATTGCATGAGTTGGAAGGATGAGGAAGATGACATGTGGCATCAAATTCAACTAGAAGCTTGTATTTAATATTTTGTATGCGCCCTTTTGTCCAAATTCTCCCACTTAGGATTTTATTGTAATATTTATAGTATTTCATAATATTTTCCTTGTAGAACAAAAATAAGGAAAATAATGTTCTATTGTGGAAGAGAGTTGAGGTCAAACCTATATAAAGACTTTCTCTCTCCTTCATTTTGTATGTTGTATTTGGGAGAAATTCCATGGAGCTTAATGCAAAATCTTTTGGATGTGCTTAGAGGATATACACAACTATTTTGTGGGTGAGGAAATTTTTTATATCTTTATTGCAATTTCTATTATTGCTGAAATATTTAGACATATGCTCGAGTAAGAACTTGCAATACTCCTTCCATTTTCCTTTTAGGTTGTCAGTGGAGTATTGTTTATGCTTGCATTTATTTCTCTATTTTTGGATGAATGCACCTTGACATTATTCCTGATAATCATAATTTCCTTGAGTGTTGGATGGTATCTACTTTAGTACTATCCTTCACTATAGTTCTGCAATTAAGGACAGCAAGGAATGAGTTCATTCAGCTTGTACTTTTCAGCCATATGATCATCTTTTCATCTTTAGGATTGCCTCCCATTTGGGCTTTGTTATGACCCCATTCTCTCAATGGTAAGACACTAATCTCCATTCCGTCATCCAGTTTATCTTCTCAGCTTACACAATTCTGTTTTTATGGAATCTATTCTTCATGTTACCTTGCACTCCATAGCCTAAAATTCCAGAAATCCTAATCTAGGGAAGCCCCCCTTGAGCCAGAAAAGAGATGGCCTAAAGTACAAAAGAGGGTTGGTGAAGTGATAGTGGCCTCCCATTTAGTTAGACAAATCTAAGACCTTGGTTCTTGGGACTTTACACTTTTGTCAGTGGCAAATTGTGTGGTAACAAAGTCAAAAAATCTGTCTATGGGGAATGAATCTTTGGAGAACAAATCCTTTGCACACACAACACCTAATTGAACCCCATGCTTTTATGTAAAATTATCTTAAGAGATAAATTTATTGAAACCTAAGTAAGTAGTTAAAGAATTATCAATATATAACCTATAGCCTAAGTAACAAGGCACACCCCTCAACGGCCCTGTTGACCACTTATTTCAACTAGGTGGTCAACTCCATGTACCATGATGATATGTACTTGATGGTGCTACTAGTTTGAAGACTTACTGGTTCTACAAGGCAGTTTTGATCTCAGCACATGTTTTTGTAATTGGAATTTTTTCTCCCCTGCGTGGGATAATAATGTAATGGGTTTGCATGGATAATCGTTAGGTCAGTTGCCTTAGGACTTTATCATTAGAGAAATCCCTTTCACTGAGTGTTTTTTTTCCTCAGGTTATTAATTTGGCCTAACCAACCTTATTAATATCCCTTGAGTTTTTCACTCCCACAAATAAATACTCCAAAGTGATGAAAGGCGTTCTAATGGTCGAGCCCTATGGTAGCTAGTGTCTAGGAATATTGCAAATGACCATGCTAGACATCTCCTAGAGTCTTCTGGAATTTCGTTGAGTCTAGATAGTTTTTTTTAATTTTTTAAAATTACCTAGTTAATGGTAATTTTAATTAATTTTTGATAAAAAAAAATGTAAAAACTAGGTCCTTGGGATTTTGATAGGGGTATTTGTGCTCAAAAGAAATGGAATGAGAACCCCTACACCCTTGGACCAAGTTTCAACTCAATTGGACAAGTTTTGCTAGGTGTTTGTTCATGAGGAGTCTAAGCCAGTCTAAAACAACAATTTAATTGCTAGTATTGACATAGTCAAAATGTCAATTTTTTGTAAAAAATAGCAAAATGGTTAGAGAAAAGATGAGAGATGATGCCTAAACCCATTCCTAAGTAATCTTAACCCTTTTCTAACCCTCATCCCCCCTTTCCACCTAGCCACCACTTCAACAAGTTGTTTCCCCTAGGGAAGTTGCGCCCCCCTCCTTGAGTAAACTTTAGAAAAACAAAAATTAAAGTGAGTGGGGCCCTCTCTCCCTTAGTGCACCCTCCTAGACCCTCCACCTCACCTTTTGACTTGTCAAAATGGATGACAACTCATCCCCCACTATCTACCAAAACCCTAACCCTAAATAGTGCGCCCCCCTCCTAGAGATTCTCAGTCTTGCTTAATGGTGGACACTTGGAGAATATCCAAGAGGGGTAGCTCTTGCAGTGTAAATGAATTCTCTCCCCTCCTCTTTTTCACCAATTCTTTTGTTACTGTTACTATGCTCAAATTTCTCCCATCTCTCCCATCTTTCTTTTTTTCTCATTTTTGCTCACTTCTTTTGGAGAGAAGCTTGTTGCAAGTATTTGCAACAACCTTCTACTTGGATTAATAGAAGAAAGCTTTGGAGGCCATTGATGTGTGGAGAGTCTTCTTTATGCATCATTTCTTGGAGGTGACTTGGTATTATATTTTGTGTATGCATTTTTGTTGTTTAGAGGAGAGATCTCAAACAGAGTCTTTTGCTTGGGTAGGTTTGCAATAGTATTATTGTAGATCTAGATGAGTGGATTGTAGTTTTGCAAAGTATTTTGTAATATCTAACATATATACTCACTCCTCTCTCTATCTTGTAGCTTGCTCACACTTTTTGCAAGTCATTTCTAGTGTTGGGAGAGCTATTTTCAGATCTGGAAAATAGTTGTTTCTAACAATTTTCACCTCCATATTTTTTCTGTAATTTATTTCTGCAATTTTCCTTTATTTTTGGGGCATACTAACATCTAAAATAGGTCTTTTAAATCAAATATACTTGCTGTTATTTTCTGCAGAAAATTTATGTGTAAAAAACAGAAATTTTCTTAAGTTTTGTGTCACTTGTGCAACATGTCCAGCAAGCTTTTGCTTGTTGTTTTTTGCAGGTTGGTGACCAAAGAGGTGATCAAAAGGCCATTTGGGGCCACTACAAACAAAGGATCAACCTCCCAAGATTGGGTAACAAGTACCCACATCTTCTCTTTATTTTCCTTCATTGTAAGCAAGCCTAAGGGAGTCCCAAGGGCTTGCACTTCTAAATCATTGTAAATTTTCTGCATTTATTTTACAGTTTGCCTACACCTTGGAGAGAGTTTGGCAAAGCCAACCATCCAAAAATGTAAGGCTAGGAACCTAGTTTAATTTTCAGCATTTACTTTTACATTGTTTGCCCCACTTGTCATTAGGACAAGGTTGTGTGGCTAGGATTTCCTTTCAAGTTTTTAGCATTTAATTTCCATTCACCCACTTGTGCACAAAACCGGAAGGCTTTGTCCTCCACCTTGTGCACTTGTTGTGGTTGTTTGATTAGCTTTCATTTTCAAGTCATTTTCATTCACTTGTTTGCCTACACCTTGGATAGAGTTTGGCAAAACCAACCATTCAAAATCGTAAGGCTAGGTTAATATTGTGTTTATTACTTCTATGTTTCATGCTTAATGTTCTAAATCTCTAAATCTATAAGTAATCACATGGTATTAGCTTAAGCCCATGGAGGCATAACGAATTTACTTGCTTACATTGCTCATTTCATTTCTTTGCAAGCTTTTTGTTTCAAGTACTTTGCTTTCAAGTTATTTACATTTACAAGTACTTCTTTTGATCTTGCAATTTACTTTTCCAAGTATTGTTATTTCTTGCAATTCTTTTTCAAGTACTTCATGCTCTTTCAAGTTATCTATCTTTGTTGAGTACTTTCCTTTACTTTGAAAGCAATTTCATCTTACAAGCACTACATTTGCAATCACTTAATCTAACTTAAGCTCAATTTACCTCTAGTTTCATAGGGCCTAAAATTTATCTAGTTTAATAGGAACACCTTTTACTGTCTCAACTTTGCCAACAAAAAAGGAACCTAAGGAAGAAGTAGGGGGTGCTAGATCATGGATGGTCTCACAGCACTAGGTGTCCCCCTTGTGGAGTACTTTTGTTCCCGAATTGACCTGTGGAGCTAGGGCGTGGCCTTGTTTGTCTCACTTATTGAGCACCCAACAATTCTTTTGGTACAAGCAGGGAGAGTTCTTGGGTAGTCACTTAGTTTAGGATTCACACTTCACCTTAATAACTTAATCAATCCTAATTAATCCACTACAACCTTGGGAGCTTTCATTGGTCAATCTTTTTATGGTTTATGCTTAATAATCTTTCCAGTACCTTACAGTTCCATCTACTTTCATGCAAGTTTATTTCAAATCTTGTGGATGTTAACTAAGTGAACCTAAAGTTGCGCACTTGCCCTTCAAGGCTTCATTTGAGCACTTTCTTTTCTATTCTAAGTTGTGTTTTGATTCATTGGTTCAACCCCCTTAAAGTTGTGCATCCTTTGGAGGCAACCTCATTGTTTGGGTTTGTATTTGTGTATGCCAATGAAACATCCCCTTACAGTTGCGCATCTTGTGGAGGCACTCTATGTTTGGGATTGTTGGCTTGATGTGTTGTGGTTTACTTTCCCTTTGAGCATCTTTCTCTTTCCATGCCATTCAAGCTTTCAAGTTAGTTGCAAGTTAGTTGCTTTGTTATCTTGTTTTGTATAAATCATATCTATTGTATCTTTGTTGTATTTCTTAGTTAGTCTTTTCATACCAACTTTGTAGATAATTGCTTAATTCATTTATTTGTATCTAGTCCTAATTGTAGAATCTTGCTAACTATTCTTTTGTAATCTTGTTGTAATCTTTTGTAGATTCTAAACTTCCTTTAACTTAGTTGACCCCTTGCCCAACCTTAGGCACTAGTCATAGTTGACTTAGGAAAAGGGCTTGCTTCTCATTGAAATATTGCACTTTGCATTGTTGACTTTCATATAGTCTAGATCCCCCGACCTTTAATAAATTAAAATCAACTCCTGGAACACCTTAATCACTCACATAGTAACTAGGGTCTACCCCCCTTGGCTTCCCTAGGAGTAAGCCTAGACGGAAGAAGTTCAAGTCGAGGTGACAGTGGACTTGAACTTTGACATTGTGCCTCCAAGGACACACTAAGTGGATTGGACTTAGTCCACGTTAGCAAGTGTGTATAAGGATGGCAACATGCCCCATGTGTGTATCATGCATGTCAAATATGTGACATGCTAGGACACATGTCTAACATGTGTTTGGCACATGTCCTAAAGCAGGACATGTGCCAAACATGTGTCCGACATGTGCCCTAGACGTGTCCCATAGTGTTGGACACCAAGGCATGAAAATATTTGTTTCTCGATGACATGGGTTTGGATAGCAATGTTGAGATGGCATTAGCCAACTTGGATCTTAATGAACCAATGCTAGAACTGGTCACTTTTGATGATGGCATAGAGGAGGATGGAGGAGAGAGCAATGGCAATGGTGGTGATTTTGATGATTTTGACATGGAGGAGGACAACTGACAGTAACGAGCTATGATAGTTTTCCATCTACCATTCTAGTATCTACACTATTTTGTATTTCCCATCGGCATTTCCACCTATAGTATCAGTGACTCAATGTCTATGTAATACATTTTGATTTTGATGACATCAAATGACTTAATCAGAAAACTGCAGTTTATGGTTCTAACTTCTAAACTTATATCTTATGACATGTATTAAATATTCTAATTTCCTGTGTGTTTGATCATCATTGATGTAGCAACTACTTGTATCAATATTTTGTAAATGTTCTAATTTCTAAAAAAAATGGATTTTATGTCTATATTTCATTTTTGTATTTGTAATTTGTAATTTTTTCAAGATATATAATTTCTTTAATATTTTTATATATTTTTATAATATATATATATATAAAGTGTGTCCCCCGTGTCCTATTTCTGGGGTCAACTTGCCCTGTGTCAGATACTCATATCCACGTGTCCTCTGTGTCCCAAGTCCTCGTGTCATGTGACTTAGCCTATAGCAGTGATCACGATTATAGTAGTTGCATCAGCATTTAAACAATAAATGATCAAAGGGTTGTGACGAATGACATCTTTCCATAATCAATTAGATTTATATTTTTCAGTCAAATATTCACTTTAGTATAATTGGCATGCTTCAGTTTTACACTCTTATGGATTGCATTGGCTGAGGATTATAAGGGTACCTCTGAATTTACCTCTTGAGAAATAATACTACACTACCACTGAGAATTAAGAGCGCTGAATAATATGGTACTCTTTTAAAGATAATATCCTTCGACAGGTCCTGAGAAATGTCATAGTAATTATTGGCAACAGGCAAGTTGCCTGGTTATCTGCAGCTGTACTATATCACTACATTGCTATATAATGTTTTGAGTTTTACTTCATTGTTTCATCTTGGAGAGTTGCAAAGTATATTGATGATTGTGCTTCATGCAACTATTTATTTATATTACTCAATGAGAAAACTGCAGTTTATGGTTCTAAACTTCCTTTTTTATGTGTATCTTCTAAATGTTCTAAGAAATTTGCATCTTTATGTCTATTTTATTTTTGTATTTGTATTTTTTTAATATACATACATAAATATATAGATATAGATATATGCACGTCCACCATGTCTTTCAGGGGCTCTACATGTCCTGTCTTGGACACTCAAATCCCCATGTCTGCATGTCCTAGTGTCATGTGACTTAGCTGCCTGTTAGTAGTGCATTGTATGAATATGTGATCATTCATTCATATGTAAAAAAACAGTTAGTACTTTTTCTAGATATGTTTTCTTCTTTTTCTCACCATAGCATGTGTTTGCATTTTTATACCAGGCTATTATTGATTATCTGTAGATTGCAGCCTCAGTCGTGCCAAGTTACAGGCCAACTTGTATTTTTATACAAGCATATTTTTATTAATATTGCTTTTGGACTCAACACAGACATACCTTCCATCACATCTTTCAATGATTTGAACATACATGCAGCTTTGGATATATGGACAGTGGACATTAACATATTTTCATTCTATTACAAATAAGACAGATTGAAGTAAGCTCTTACTTTGATCACGGAAAATCTATCCTCCTTAACTTCAAAGTGTACTATCTTTTCCAAAATCTTCTCCAATAAAATTCTCATCTTATGATTGTATCCAACAATAGTCACCTGAAGATGTTCCATTGCACTTATTAGTAACAGGCATAATGAAATAGCATAAGAGAAGAACAACATTATTATGTACAAGTGGTACTTGAAGGCAATTTTTATATACAAGCAGCATTCATTCCATCAAAGAAAGCCCCAAGTAGCACATTAAGCAAGATTCCATGAATTTGCATAAGCATTGCAAATGTTGCAGATGTCGGACAATTGTGAAAAGAGAACTTAACTTCCTGATTATAAGATAAAATGTCAAAGATACATGATACTAGGGTGCTAGTTTTCATCTGGTAAAAGGGAAAATGGGTCCTAGATACCTTTCCTTTTATTCAATCTTCTGATAAAAAGGAAGTGTGTGTGATTTTTCTGTCTTCTGGTGATTGCATATTCACAATTTATTGAAGCCTAGGAGGAAAAATTTATTGAAGTATAGAATTGTTGACAGCACATAAAATTGATGGGTGCAGTACAACAACATGGGTATACACTCTTGGTTATTCTTCCTTTTTGGTTATACACTCTTGGTTATTCTTCTTTCTTCAAAGACTATTGTGAATGTTCAAGATTCTACTAAAATTAGCATGATCGATCCATTGAGGAGTTATCAACTACTTGGAGGGAGGACGTCTGGGGTTTGCATCTCTTCCATCTTCCCTAAAATGATTTGGTAAGTGCTTATCCATTGGCAAGGGTTTTAAGTATTCTTTTAAGTCTTTTGTTGATTCTGTTGGTGAAGGCTATTCCCTTGAGGAAACCCTTCTTGTAGAGTTTGTCTTGATAAACATTAGATAACCAATTCTTAAAGGGGCATACTTCTTGAGCTCATAAGCCCTAAGTGGAGACAAGGCACTAAGCTTAACTCCTAACAACCAACCACAAAACCCTAAAAATTCAATTCTTTTCTTTTATGTCATATAAAATACAGAAATACAAAAAAATATAAAATATATACCGTGAGAAAATACTTATTCATTGTCTAGTGCAAAGTTAATGGTTTGTTTTCATTTCCTAGGGTTTACGGTAAATCATTGATTTTTAACCCTAATAGGGCAAAGTAGCCCCACACATTTGTGCTTAAAGGTTTTATCTAACACCTTGTGGGCTTATTTAAGGTATTTACTAATTATGGAAATTAAATTACAGCAACAAAATTCAGAATTCTTGAAACCCTAAAACTAGGGTGTAACCCTAAAGGTGCATTCTAACTTTACCCTAGCTTATATTTCACTTGTGGATTGTTTATAAAGGATATCTAACATATTCTAATGGTGAAATTCATCTCCTAAGTGTTTCATAGATGTTATATTTCATCTCAGAGATTTTTGGTGAAACTCGAGGGAGATTCACTACCTCTCTTTGCAAATTTGAGCTAATTGCATGGTTATTATTCATTTGTACTTGCAATTAATCATTGTTGGGCTGTTTTTGCATAGTTTATTCATTGTCCTAGCTAAAGCACCCAAGGTTTATCATCACAAGTGCTTTTAGGCACTCTTGGAGTGTTTTTCCTCACCCAAAATCTCCATTTCCTACATTGTTTATCATATATAGGATTCTGGAATTGTTGGACAGCAGCAAGCTGGTCCAATTTACAACATATTATCAAGAGGTAACGCAGGGATATCATTTTTTCTTGGTTTATGTGATTATATCTGAAGAATTTTGAGGTTCCTATAGGCTGCCCAACAGGCCTGTCATGTGACCTCTTGTTGGGCATTGTTATCGCACAGTTTGTAGTTGCAGTAAGGGATGGATGTGTTGTCGTCCTTATACACACTTGCAAACGTGAGCTAAGTCCTGCTCACTTAGTGTGTCCTTGGAGGCACTATGTCTAGGTTCAAAGCTCACGCTGTCACTTTGACTTGAACCTCTTCCGTCCAGGCTTACTCTTAGGGAAGCCAAGGGGGGTAGACCCTAGTTTCTAGATGAGATTTAGAATTTAAGTTCTAGGAGTTGGTTTCAATTAGTTAAATGGTTGAGAGAAAATCTAGCCTATGATGTAAAGTAGCAATGCAAGATGCAACAATTAGAATGAACAATCAAACCTTTTCCTAGGACAACTAAGACTAGTGCCTAGGATTGGGCAAGGGGTCAACTAAATTAAAGGGAGATTAATTACACGAGATTCACAAAGATTACAAATATTACAACAAAATTAAGTACAAGCTAGATACAAAGATACAATAAAGAATATCTAAAATTACAATAAAGTTAGACTAAAATAGATACAATGGATACAAGATATATAAATACTAACTAACAAGTTGTTTGTATGTGCACGAATTAAAGATAATCAAGATGAGACAACCATCAACACAACAAGCCTAGCATGCTCACAATAGAGTGTCTCATTAAAAGGGATGCACTACCCTATTGGACTGCTCTCAATGGCGTATACAAAAAATCACTCAAAATCCAACAAGACAGTGCCTCCAAGAGGATGTGCAACTTCTAGAGGGATCACACCACTTAAACAAAAGATGCTTGAAAGGAAAGGTGCTCCAAACACAAGATAAGACCACTTAGATAATCAACCCGCAACTCATAAAGACAACTTGCACGTAAATTTAAATGTGAAAAGAATGCTTACAAGTGTAAATGTAGATCACCGAGGGATAAGCCCAATAGATTGCCCAAAGTTGTGGATTAAGGATTGATTAAACGATTTATTAATTGAAATCTCAATCCTAACTAAGTGTCAACCCAATACTCCCCCGCTTTTACCAAGTAACTGTTGGGTGCTCAAGAAGTATGGCAACGAGGCCTACCCTAGCTCCACAGGTCAACCCAAGAAAAATAGTACTCCCGGAAAAGGACGCTCCGCGCCATGAGATCGTCCCCAACCTATCACCTTTTCGTTGCTTTCTCTAGTCCCCGTTTTAAATGGTGAAGATGGTCGGTAAAGGTGTCCTATTAAGTCTAGTTGGTTATTAGACCTATGGACTAAGTGTTTTAGGTGTTTAAGTGTATTACTTTGAGTTTTACTTGCCCAAAAAGTGCCCAAAGGGCCCAAACCGAAATGTTTGAACAACAAGAAATGAAGTTCTAGATTGTTAAGTTATTGCATGTGAAGTATATAGAGAACTTGAAATAAATGTTGAAATGAGAGGACTACTTCACACCATTAAGATACCCATGTTTGCTTGTGACTGTGAAAAATAAATGCTTAAAGAACAAGTGCATGCAAGTAAAGAAAGATAAAAGAAAAAGATTAAATCCTATGCCTCCACGGGCTCAAACTAGCATGTGTTGTGTGAGATCTACTCTAGATAATTTTAACCATAAGCATATTTGGACATCCACAACTAAGCTAGGGGGTTAGAAAATAAGAAGGAAATGAAAATGAAAACATAAACTAAAAACAAGAAGGCAAGCCACTTGGGGACCCCCTTTGGGCTTGCTTACATTGCTTTAGAAAGATGGAGAAAGAAGGGGTTTTGTTACCACTTTGAAAGGGGGTCTTTGGAAGTGTGTTGTGACTGAAAACGGGCAGCATGCACCCTTGACCTAGCAAGAACCTACAAAAACCAGCAAGCTATTGCCTGCTGGAAATGCTGCAACACACCCACAAAACGTTAAGAAAATCTACGTCTTGCAACATAAATTTTCTGCATGTAAAAACCAGAAAATTAAAGTATTTAAATGACCTATCTAAGAGAGTTAGCAACCAAAGTTTGAATAATATAATGATAGAAACAGAAATGGAAAAGCTTATGAAGTTTTTTATAAGTAATGGAGGTAGATTCTTGCTCGAATCTATCCCAACAATGCTCTTGAGATACCCTGCAAGCACTGAACGAAAATGTGAGATAAAGAGTAGATAATGTGTTGCATGGAATAATAACACAACATAGTTTATATTGTTAGCAATGCAAAACATATAGGCCAACAACTACACTATTGTTAAACCTAGCTAAGTAAACAAAATTTACCCAAGCAATGCTACTCTATATTCCACAAAATATTCAAGAAAACAACAAGATCACCTCATAATAGAATGGAACACCAAGAAAAAATCTTGTACTCCACGATTCCTCCAAAGCTTTTCTTTATTACCAATGGAAGAGGTTGTAGCAACAAAATTGCTCCAAGCTCTTCAAGAACATATGGAATGGAAGCAAGATGAATAATGAGAGAGAAAGAGAGATGGTAAGAAAATGGTAGTGTTATCGCACGGTTTGTAGGAAAGATTGAAAAAGCTCGAGTCAAGGGCAAGACCGGCGTAACAGGAGCTTCCCCACCCAATGTCACCTCAATGGGGAGCTCTTTCTATTCAGGAGGGCAAATCCAAGGGAGACGTCCCTAATGTCAATCTGGATAAAGGAAGGTCAAAGGATAAGGTCAAGTCAAGGAGGAAACCCTTCCACAGATTGATGCCCAAGATAGTCACAAGAACCACTGCTGAAGCACCTGTTTGCGAGACAAAACAGAGACAACTAGAGTATGTGCTTGCAATGGGTTAGTACTTCATCAAAATAAATGACTATCTTTGATTCAATATGTGAGCAAATACAAATGCTATTATTGAAAAAGTCAATGATGGCTAAATAAGCAAATAACTTCTCAATATAGCATGAAGGACAAAAGCATTCAATGTAATCAATTCAAACCATATATCAAGATATCAATGCAATTGTCAATGCTCATATACAATACTGCCACGTCACCTATACTAATGCTGCTGCTAAAGGTATGACGTGGGCT
>JASDQU010257519.1:10798-26665 GCA_032191745.1 Picea mariana | reverse complement strand
CAAACCGGTAGTGATGGAGGCTGGTACTGCTGGCAGGACACATCTGGCTGAGAAGAAGAGAAGGGTCCTCCAGGACCATGCTCAGGTCATTCCTGCTCTCGGTACTCCATGTCTAGGACCATATGGGCCTCGAGACATGATCTCCTAGTTATCCCTGGATATCGGGGATAACAGGTAGCATAACAATACTCAAGAGAATGTGAGAAATGAGTGAGGGAGAGGTCTCATTTATAGCTTGAGAGGCAAAGAGACCCCTCTTGGATCTTTGCCAAGTGTCAAAATCCAAGCCATAGATGAACCTCAAGGAGGGAGGGCGCATGGCTTTTAGGTTTTGATGAGAATAGAAGGTGGGAGTGTGGTGGAGTGAGACATGGGGAGGCTAAGGAAGGCGCATGGGTGAAGAGAGGGGTCCACGC
Source organism: Picea mariana (assembly GCA_032191745.1). Taxonomy (NCBI): domain Eukaryota; kingdom Viridiplantae; phylum Streptophyta; class Pinopsida; order Pinales; family Pinaceae; genus Picea; species Picea mariana. Next base: position 26,249 of record JASDQU010257519.1, on the reverse strand, counting down.
CTAGCTTTAATACAAATTTCCACTTTTTGCAGCAAGTTTCCACTTTTTGCCAAAGAGGGGGCGCAAATCCCAATGAGGGCGTGAACTTTCTTGAGTGGATGTGTGTTTGAGTGTGTGGGACACACTCCAAGGTGATATGGCAGGCTAGGAAGGGTGCACCTCATGAGGGAGGGGCCCACGACTTTCCTTAAAGCAAGTTACTAACTTTCACATGGAAGGGGGGCGCAAATCTCAAGAGGGGCGTGAGGGTTTAAGTGAGAGTGTGAGTTAGGGGGGTGTGTAAAGGTTGGGAAAGGGGTTGGGTAGGTTAGGATATGTCTCTCTCATCATTATCCAACTTTACGTTACTCCATTTACTCAATTATTACAAAATTGACATTTTCCTATGTCACGGTCTAACAATTAAAACTGCTTTTTTCTGACTAAGACTCCTGGTGGACAAACACCTAACAAAAGTTGTCTGACTAAGCTGAAACTTGGTCCAACGGTGTAGGGGGTCTCATTCCATTTCTTTTGAGTACAAACACCCCTATCAAAAGTCCAAGGACCTAGTTTTTACAATATTTATCAACAATTAATTAATTAAATTTCCAACCTTAGGAAATTATAATTAATTAAAAAAAAACTATCTAGATTCGAAGGAATTCCGCGAAACGTTTTGAGTTGTCTTACATGGTCATTTACATCATTCCTAAACACTAGCCATCAGAGGACGAATCCACTAGGACGCCTTTCACCACTTTGGAGGGTTTATTAATAGTGGGAGTGAAAAACTCAAGGGAAATTAATAAGGCTGGTTAGGCCAAATTAATAACCTGAGGATAAAAAACACTTAGTGAAATGAACTCTCCTAATGAAGAAATCCTAAGGTAACTGACCTAACTATGATCCATGCAAACCTATTACATTATTATCCCACGCAGGGGAGCGAAAATTCCATTTACAAAAATGTGTGCTGGAGGCAAAAATTGCCCTGTAGAACCAAATATTCTCTAACTTGTTAGCATCTGATGATGCATATCTTCATGGTACATGGAGTTGACCCCCTAGTTGAATAGGTGGTCAACAGGATGGAAGAAAGGAAAATTGACGAAACTGAGATCATCCTACCACTGTCACCTCAATAGGATAGCTCTTTCTGTTTAGGGTGGTAGGCCCAGGGGAGACGTCCCCGGTGACCTGGGGTTTTGAGAGGGCAAAGGCTTATGGCTAAGTAGAAAGTTTTCCCCCCTCACAAGTCACCATCGATCAGAAAGTCCCACTAATCAGCCAATAAAAGTAAAGATAACCAAAAGTACAAATGGTAACCAAAAGTGTACCTGCACGAGACAAAGCAACAAGGAAAACTATGCATGTGCAAGATCACTTGTTTGGTTAGTACTTCATATAATCAAGGACTTTCTGATATAAAGCAATTTGACCAATAAGATTGATGAAGCAAATCAACGATGTACAATAGCAATGATTACAATATATCACTTCACAATAAATGCTAAAGAGGCTTCACAATGATCAATGGCAATTTATCATTAATGTAACAATAGCAATACTCGAAGCAACACTTTAGCCAATCTTTCAATTGCTTTAAAGACACAATAAATGTTGCACGGATAGGGTTATAACACAGGTAGATGACGGCAACAATAGGGTTAGTAAGTGTTAGTCTAAGTTAGGCTTAGAAGGAGTTAATGATTGTTCAAAAATATTTGGAAGTTGTGATCAAAAGCACTCAAGTACAAAGTCTTAGATCAGTGCGCTATTAGGGCAAATGGAGTCAAACTGGTTGCAAATGTTGAAGGGCCGAAATGATAGTGATAGGGCCAAAGACAAAAGGGATATGATGGTTGAAGTGTTGCTAAGGCAAGGCTTCAACCTATCAACCCTAGGGGAAGACGACTCACTAAGGTGTAGAAACCCTAGGCCTTAGTGTGTTTTCCTCCTTCTTTAGCTCAAAGGGAAAAGATGAAACGGCTAGGCTAGAAGAGTCAAAGGTAGAGTGTTGTTATGGCAAGGCTCTAACATCTATCTTCAACAAATTAAAATGGCTCTTAGCATAACTTGGTAGGGACATGAAATAAGGACACCAACATGTGCTCATTCCCTAGGGTTTAATCCAACAAATCTCATTAAAATGCAAGTAAAAGATATCATAACCATTCAAACAAAGAAAGATTGCAGAAATTCACTTACATCCATCAACCATTCATTAAGCCAAAACCCTAGTTGTAAACCTTCCACCAAGAAAATGCAAAAAATAGACAAGAAAGAGCCTCCTTCAACAACTGCGCATCAAAATTTCAGCCAAAAACCCTAAAGGGGGGCACAAATTTCAGACCTCACACAAGTGTGAGTGAAAGATGATCCAAATTAGAGTGTTTTAGCACTCTATTTATACAGTATCAATGACCTTTATTAAAATTTAGGTCACCAAAAGGTCGACAAGGCCAAAATACTAAATAATATTGTTTTACATTAGAATGTCATAATGAAACCCTAATCAAGAAAAAGTAAAGGCGTCATGCCCTTTCTAGGGTGACGTTAGGCCTTTTTAGGGCAACATTGGTGTCCTAGAGAAAAACGTTATCCCTACTTGGGCCTCTCCAAGATGCCACACATGCCACAACTGCCTCCCAAAACATCCATTAATGTTGGATGACGTCATAGGCATCCCGAGTGATGTCATGGGCCTTCCAAGGCCAATGTCCCAGTGGAGAGGGCACAACCCCCCTGGGTAAGGCTTTGCCAGGCCGCCTCTGGTGGAACATCCTCCTCTTCCCCGGTGCAAACCCTATGTCTTGTCTCTACCCCCTGCTGGGGTCTCAGCATCCATCTGGTGGGCTCTTCAGCCCCATGGAGGTCCGAACTAATCATCTCCCCATGTGTACCTGTCCAATATGGTACCTGTTCGTCGAGTATGATCCTGCACATCAACAGATACGCCCTCCATGGGCTAATAAGTCATAGGGATCATAGCAATGTCAATCACATCCAATCATCAATTTTATCAAACATGTGCATAAAACCCTTTTTACCCAGTCAAGTGCTCAAAGACATTACACAAATTTGCAAGCCAAGTTTGGAGTAAGTGACAGGGCGTCCTATTGGGCTAGTGTTCACTGGATGTGGGAAGTTTCCGGGAGAAATCAAATCTAAGTCATGTTAATGGATGAGGTGGATAAGGAATGTCTTGGTAAGGGGTGCAGTGATAGCAGGGAAATGCATGGCTTACCTGTGGGTGCCTTTGTAGAAGGCGAGTTGCACCTGTCCTGGATGCAAATGTTTCCAAGCCCATTCATGCCTTTTATTCTTATTCTTTATTGCTTTTTCTTTTAAGAAGCTAATCAGGGGACATTGCCCTGGCGTGGTGACCAGTGGTGGCAATGTTACCCACAAGCACTTTCACAAAAATGAGAAGGTTGGCTCGTGATAAGACCCCCTTTCTCTTGGCTATGCCACCAAGAGCCACTACCCTGGCATGGTAACCAACTGCTAGTAGTGTCATACCGCTAGGTGCCCATGGACCTTGTTATCCACCAATTTGCACAAGCTGGATTTCCTAAAGAGCCACCAGAAAATGAGCAATCAATGCTCACATATGCAGATTTCAGTGATTCAGCAGGCCTTAAAAGGACCCCTTTTTTCCGTATTTCCACCATTGTAATAAATGTCCTAAGTATGAGATATTGTAAAAGACTATTGGCCACCCTTGATCTAGGAGTGGGCACATACTTTGGAGTGTTTTTTTCTACTTGTTAATTATTTTTTCTGCTTGCCTTAGTGAGCGATTAAATAATTTCTAAGTTTTTTCACTTAGACGACTTGCTCCAAAGCCGGAGTATGTGTTGACAAGCAGATCTTGGTATGGAAAATCCAATGTCTAGTGTCAAAATGTATATAAGCTCATACTAGAACATAGTGTCTGAGTCATTTGGAAATTGTGGCTAAGTCTCATAGGTTTTTTTAACTTTTCAGTGAATTAATTAAATTCCCGCAAAAAATGGAATTTATTAATTCTGAGTCAATAAATATAAAAAATATGGCATCAAGTGTTGTCGGATGCCATATTTACAGTCGTTTTTCAGTCTGGAGTATGATGTAAACCTCTATTTCCCATCTTTCAAGACTAAAAAGTGATTATTATCACTAAAAAGTCAATATTACTCGAAAAATACGGAAAAGGGGTAATTAAATTAATCTCCTAAATTTTAGGAGAACTGGGGAACATGTTTTAAACATGTTTTTTGTGTGTCCCTAGTTGACTAAATGCTTAAGATGAGTTAACTAAGGGGAGGTGGACTTAGATTAGATGACATGGAGTTTCCAATGAAAGAACTCAACTCCCATCCTAAGTGGCGCATCCCTAAAGCCCTAGCGCATCTCCTATGTGGCTCACGCATCACTTAACTCACTCATACTCACACTCTCTCCTAGTTCACTCATACTCACTCCTACTTCTCCCTTTTCACTCGCCCTGCACTCCCTTTTCACTTACATCCACTTGTCCTTCACTCCCACACAACTCCTACTCATCTAGTGCACCACTCCCTCATCCCTACGCATTACCTAAACCCTAAACCTAACTCTAAGCGCATACATAACCTAGGGATTGTCACCTCCAATTCTATTTAAGAGAGAGTCGACCTCCTCATTAGTTACTGAATCTTGGGCAAGCAAGCATTGTAGTGTTGTATCTTCTTATGAAATAATAAAGACTTTGGAGCTAGCTTTGGTGTGTGGAGTCAATGTGTGGATGGATGTTAGATATATGAGGTGATGTTGTTTTGATTTTTTATGCATAGTATCTTTGCTATTTGGCTAATCATAGGGATATTGTTATCTAGATGGAGTAGGTTGTTTAATTTGTTTATTATGCAATTTACTTGTTGATCTATACTCAAATATTTAATAGCATGTATGTTTTTGCTTAAACTAATGTGCTCTTGAAGATTGTTGTGTAGAGAAACACCAAATACAGGAACTTGCAGGTATCCATTTTGCAGGTAGCACCAATCTCTTGGAGAGGCAAAGGAGTTTGGTTGCTTCCCCTTTTATTTCCAAGGAGTTCTTCAGGAAGGCATTCACCCTCTTCTTCTTCACATCAAGGAGAGCCCCATATCTCATTTTTCAAGCTCAAGCAAAAACTCAAATCTAATAAAACTCTTTCCCCTACTCTCTTTTCTTTGATTGCATGCAAGTTAGAATAAGTCAATATAGAATAAGTCAATATTTCTTTCTTAAACATCTAAAGATTTGCATGCATGGTTTGTTACATCTAGGCTGAAATCTATCATTTTTTAAAGGTAGATCTAGACAAATTTTGAAGCATTTTACTTGGTCTTTTTCATCTAAGTTTTAGGTCAAGATTTTTGCTTAGTTTAAATTGTTTATCAAGCTGTTTGGAGATAGTAAGTTTGTTGTCCTAAGACAGAAAACATAAATCTTTAAAAAGAGCCTAAGTTAGGATAATTTAAAGCCTCAAAAAAGCCCTAAATTTCACTTTTTTCCTTGGAAAATATTCCTAAAATTTTGGTAAATTTTTTAAGTTGTTTAGAACTTTTTTTTATCATTTCTAACTTAATCTGTTTGCTGTTTTGTTGCAGCAAGTACAGATCCAAGAGGAGATTCCGCTTGTTTTGGGTGAAATCCAAGTTTTTCAAGGACCCTGGGGGGTTGTGACTTCGTCAAAACGAAGTGTCTATTTTCTATTCTTTCTTCTTGTACTCCTTTTAAAGATCCATCAATAAGGATCCTTCTTCTAAGAGAGCTAAAAGCTCAAAGAGAACACTAAGTTCTCCATTGTAATAAGTAATAAAAGTGGGCCCTTTGTGCCCAGTTTCTTCATCCCCTTAGAGGGATTTGTGTTGTGATTTGTTTTTGTCTCTTTTTGAGTTGTGCATGCTTAAGATCTAACAAACAAATACACAAGTCCAATATATCAAACACACTACAACACTCTTTCATGCATTTTAAACCAATTCTCAGATTTCTCATGCAATTTTAGTTCAAGTAATTTTCCTCCTCCTTTCAGTTTTGCAACAACATTTTTCAAGCAATATCTTGTTGATCTCTCTCTCAAATACAAAGCAGGGCATATAAATTTATGTGTTGCAATTCATTTCTTTCTTTCTAAGTGTTTGTACAACGGCCTCAATTACAAAGTAGGGTGTGTGATCTCTCTTTTCATTTTCATCAAAGTAATTGAACCTTGCTAGTATAATTAGGGCAATCTCCGAGTGGTACTATTCGTCTAAAACCACTACCCTGGATGGAGTGTGTCAAATCACCTGGCAACTCGCCTTGTTGGATCTACGGCACACCCAATCGGCAAGTTTTAGATTGGTGAATAATACATGAGGGGGCCAAACACTTCCACTAATTAATTACAAAATTAACCTAAATAAAATCTTCGATCTACACTACCCATGACTCCCTTTTACGCACTGGTTAAAACATACTGTCAATCTTTCTTATATAAGCAGTGTTACTTATTCGTGTTATCTAATCTCTTTATTGCTCTTGATTATTGCAGTGGTTGTACCCTTTTGATGTATAAATGTTTCATGAGCAAATGTTCTTTATGATGATATATGCTAAGTAGTGTGATCGAATTTTATTTTTCAGCAATAAACTCCTAGGCTAAAGTATTTTCACTTTCTTAGTTTAGAAAAGCCTTAGTTTTCTTTATAGGGACTACCCCCCTTGGCTTCGCTAGGAGTTGACCTAGACGGAGGAATTGAGGATTAGGTGACAACACCTTGACTCGAGACTTGCCCCCAAGGACACACTAAGTGGATTGAAGGTTTCTTCCACGTCACCCCAAGCGTGTATTAGGACGGCAACAATTTTGGCATCGCTGACGGGGATAAACCTTTCTATTCCCGGGTTACAACTTGTTTTTCCTTTTAGTTTTACTTAGTTTTCTTTTGATGCTTGTAGTTTATCAGAAATAGACTCAACCATCTGGCGACTCCACTAATTTCCAATTTAACTAAGTATTCTACCAGGAGGAACTCAAAAGGCCTGCTTAACCTCATTCCTGAACCTGAGAAGGTTTATCGAAGGAGGTTAGCCAAAGCCTCTTATCGTAGAGTACTTAGTCATTTAGGAACAGAGTCAATTTCTAATATACACTTGCTCTTTGTTGATCAAAGCTTTATTTCAGAAATGTCTATCTATAATTAATGTGACTTTACTGCAATTAATAATTATCCGCATGCTTTACCTGAAAAAGCCATAGAAAAGCTTCCTAGTTTCCAGGGTAACAATGCAATATCAGCTAAAATGCATATCAAATCTTTCATGAGATGTACTAACAAATGGTGTGCAGCTCATGCTTACAAAGATGTAAAATGAAATTATTTGTTTTATCCTTTGAAGATATTGCCTTAGATTGGTATTGTTATCGCCAATTTCTAGGGATAACTAGGAGATCATGTCTTGAGCCTCACAGGTCCTAGACATGGAGTACCGAGAGCAGGATTGACCTGAGCATGGCCCTGGAGGGCCCATCTTTCTTCTCCTTCATCAGACTTGTCTTGTCAGTAGCAGCAACATCCATCACCTTCGGCTTGGACTTGTATCGAAGAAGACTCTTGCTCCATGAGTTAATTGGTCCAGGTATCATGGTATGTGTCATTTTTTATCATTATAACCTTTAGATATATGCATCAAATTCCTTTTATTTCTGATGACTGCTTGGATCTTAAATTAACCCACTTGACCATGGTTGGGGGGATTGACAGGGTGTCCTAGCAAGCCTGTACCCATAGGTTTTGGTTTGCCACTAGGGGGATTTCTGAAGAGTCGTCATTCGCTCCCATCATATCATAACTTTTACATCTTATCTCCCACTCATCTGTCCCATTCCCCTAGTTCGGGCATTAGGATGATCTGTTTGTGGGGTTGCACCTTATCTCGTGGGAAGAAGGGGTTGAAGGCCCAGAAGGTAAAAGCAGCTAGTAAAAGATAAAAGCCATAAAAAATGAAACCTAGAGATGCCTCGCCTAGGGATCCCTGAGAAGGCAGTAAAAAGCCTCTCAGCAAGAAATAAGAGGGATCCGAAGAAAAATAACAAAACAAGACCTAGCCAAGAGGATAGGGGGTCTCATCACGAGCCAACCTATTATATTCATGGGCACCTAGCAGCATGACATTGCCATTATCTGGTTACCACGCCAGGGCAGTGACCTTTGGTTGCATGGCCAAGGGAAAGGGGGTCTCATCACGAGCCAGCCTTATCATCTCTGTGAAAGTGCTTGTTGGTAACACTGTCAGCTCTGGTCACCACGCCAAGGCAGTGTCCTCTAGTTAGTCCTTGAAATAAAAAAGAAAAAAACAATAAAGAAAAGAAAAGAATAAAGGCAATAAAGGGCTTGGAAAGAATTGCATCCATGACGGGTACAACTCGTTTTCTACAAAGGCACCCACAGGTAATATCATGCATCCCTATCTCTCACTCTACCTGTATGTCTGAACATCCCCTGACCACATCACCTCGTTTTACATGGTTTGGATGATACCCCTTGGAGACTTACCTTTCCTTATGGATACTAGCCCAATAGGGTATTTTGTCTTTTTCTTCGGCTTTGTATTGTAGGTCTTTGTAATATCTTTGAGCTATTGAATGATATATCAGGGTTTTTATGCATATGTTTGATAACATTAATGATGAAACGTGATTGACATTGATGTGATCCCTATGACTAATGAGCCCATGGAGGGCGAAGTTTTTATGTGCAGGACCATGCTCGACGGACAGGTACTAGTTGGACCGGTACACATGGGGAGATGATTAATTCGGACCTCCATGGGGCTAAAGAGCCCATCAAATGGTTGTTGGGACCCCATCAAGGGCAGAGACAGGACAATGCTTGATTGAGCTTTTGCACCTGAGAAGAAGAAGGACGTTCCACCTGGGACACTTTGGCTGAGCCAAGGCAGTGTCCTCTAGTTAGTCCTTGAAATAAAAAAGAAAAAAGCAATAAAGAAAAGAAAAGAATAAAGGCAATAAAGGGCTTGGAAAGAATTGCATCCATGACGGGTACAACTCGCCTTCTACAAAGGCACCCACAAGTAATATCATGCATCCCTGTCTCTCACGCTACCCGTATGTCTGAACATCCCCGGACCACATCACCTCGTTTTACGTGGTTTGGATGATACCCCTTGGAGACTTACCTTTCCTTATGGATACTAGCCCAATAGGGTATTTTGTCTTTTTCTTCGGCTTTGTATTGTAGGTCTATGCAATATCTTTGAGCTATTGAATGATATATCAGGGTTTTTATGCATATGTTTGATAACAATAATGATGAAACGTGATCGACATTGTTGTGATCCCTGTGACTAATGAGCCCATGGAGGGCGAAGTTTTTGATGTGCAGGACCATGCCCGATGGACAGGTACCAGTTGGACCAGTACACATGGGGAGATGATTAATTCAGACCTCCATGGGGCTGAAGAGCCGATCAGATGGTTGCTGGGACCCCATCAGGGGCAGAGACAGGACAGTGCTTGATTGAGCTTTTCCACCTGAGAAGAAGAAGAACGTTCCATCCGGGACACTTTCGCTGAGCCCAGCCCAAGGGGGTTGACCCACTTCAGGTGGAACGTCTCCCTTTGATAGCCCAGGACGTCACATAGGAGCCATTGACGTCATCTTGACAATGTGACAGTCTGACAGGGCAACTGACATGTGTGGCAGGGTTTGGAGGCCCAAAGAGGGCCAACGTTTTGTCATTTGTGCTGGATTTTGCCCTAAAAAGGGCTAATGTCTCCCTCAGTAGGGATTGACGTCTTGATTATGCTCATTTAGGGATTTGATTTAATAATTAAATGTAAAAATAGTATGATTTTGGTTTGTAGCCTTGTCGGCTATTTTTAATGATCTAATTTTAATTCGAGGTCATGATACACTATATATTGAGGAGTTTTTCCCTCATTTTGATGAACACACAACTCACTCTCTTTTGAGGTCTGATTTTTGCGCCCTAGTTTGGGTATTTGGCCTTTTATATGAAACGCACTTGTTGATGGAAGGATTTTCTTGGCATATTTGGCATTTCTCTTCAAGGAAGGTTTACAACTAGGGTTTGCAATGCTATTTCTTAATGATATGTAAGTGTTTTTCCTGCAAAACTTCTTGATTGAATGGTTGTAGGTTTGTATTCTTGCATTTACTTATAAATTTGTTGATTTAAAACCCTAGGTTACAAGCACACAAGTAGGTCCATGTTTCATGTCCCCTAAAAGAGAAATATTCAGCCATTGAAGAAGGAAGGAAGAGCCTAGCCTTTGCTACATTCTTTTCACCTCTTCCCCTTGTGCTAGTTGTGCTTTTAGAAGTTAAGAAGTGGGGGGGACTTCCCAGGCCTAGGTTATCTACACCTAGGGCCGTCCATCTTCTAGGGTTTGGTGATAGAGCCTTGCCTTGCAACACTCTCCCTCACCTCATCCTCTTGTTTTAACTTATCTTTCATGCTAGCCGTTTTTCCAAATTTGACCTAAGGAAGGAGGAAAGAGCACGAGGCCTTGCTTAAGCAACACCGGAGTGAGCCTCTTTCCCCTAGGGTTTTGATTTTAGGGCCCTGCCATTGCAGCACCTTAGAACCCTTCCCTCTTGTCCTTAGCCTTTTATCCCTTCAACCTTGGGTCCTCTCCTTAATTGACTCCATCTACCCCTAGGCACTGATCTTAAATCCACAACGTTGAAGTGATAGTGCTCAAACAACCTCTTAAAACTTTTAAATTTGAAACCCTAACTAACTAGCTAACCCTAACTAGGCTGACGTCATACTTGGTTATTCCATCTTGACGCAGCACCTTTTGATGATAAGCAATTAGATGATGGTTGAAAGCATTTATTGAGTAAAAGATTGGTTAGATACATTGTTGGCTACATCATCTCAATAGTTATTGATGAATTGATACTTTTCCATTGCTATATTGATAAACAGTGACCTCATTAATATCTGTTGTTTTATATTGCTTACATATTGATGTCAAATAGTTACATGAAGTACTAACCCACTGAATTATAGCCTGCATATATTCTTTTTCTATTGTCTTGTTCTGGCAGGTGTTCTCATTTGGGCATACACTTCTTTATTGGCTGATTAGCCGGACTACCTAACCTTGGTGGTAACCTGTGAGGAGGAACTTCTGCTTTAAACTTTATACTTTGGCCTCTTCAAAACCCCAGGTTACCAGGGACGTCTCCCCTGGGCTAACCTCCCTAAATAGAAAGAACCTCCCCATTGAGGTGACATTGGGTGGGGAAGGTTCCTGTTACGCCAATTTGGTCTCTATCCTCTAGCCTTTGAACCTAGCTACAAACTGTGCAATAACAGGTATGAAGACTTGCCTGACAACAAATTCAAAACTCTCAAGGATCTTATAGATGCCTTCATTGAAAAGTGGGGGGAAAAGAAAGATCATAGTCAGTTGTTAGCAACCCCCAATTCAATCAAGAAAAATGAGAATGAAACAATGGATGAATTCAATCAGAAATTTAATGAACTTGTATCCAGTATGCACAATGACATCAAGCCTCCTAAAGAAGCTATCCTAATCTATTATGTCGAGGCCTTTGGAGGGGAAATGAGATACCAACTTAGAAACAAGGAACCCCTCGACCTCAAGTCAACTCAAGAGATAGCGGTCAAAATAGATAAGAACATGCAGGCATCAGGCAAGTCCAACATTCTTGGTTTCAGTAGAGGAAGCATTTCTAGGCAAACAAAGGCTAAGGACAAGGCTGCGACTGCAGCTCCCGAAAATAAAGACCCGAATTTCGATCCCTTAAAGGTCGTTACTAAGATGGTCAAACGAATGGAAGCTACCCATGCTACTCAACTTAGTGCCATGCAAAATAGGTTGATAGGAATGGAGAGGTCACAAAATAACAGGTTTCAACCTAGACAGAATAATGATAGGTGGCAGAGAAAAGATTCCCCTCAAGACAAAAGGCCACCCAATCAACTAGAGTCCAATAATGTGGTTCATGAAGAAGCACCACCTTTCTACAGAGCATGTGAAGACTTTCATGAAGAATCTACTTGTCCAATTTTTTGTCAAATTAATGAACAAGGCCTTCCTCAAACAAGCAACTATGTAGGTCAGCCAAGAAATGTCAACCACATCAATAATTTTGGTGAAACTCATCCTCTATCTATGGATTATTGACTTCAAATGCAAGAGAGGAGTAAGCCAACACAAAAAGTGGTTGAGGAATATGATAATGTGACTAAACTATATGGTCACAAACCTACAAGTGAGCAGATCTTAGAATTAGCAAGGCACAGAGGAATTGTCTACCAGAGGAAAGGAAAAGAAGGAACTAGCAACTCTCAAAACAGCTTTCCAAAGGTAACTTTTCCCACACAAACTCCAACTGCTAATTTAAATGTTGATCTAGGTAGTTGGATAACAAATGCAAAGGTATTGGTTTCAGTGTCAGATCTACTCAAAATTCCTTCACAGAAAGAGAAGCTTCTACAAGCTATAGATCCTCCAAGCAATAAAATTATTTCAAGTAATAAAGTTGTTCCAAGTAAAGTTTCTCCAAAAGAACAAGAAAAGATTGTGGAACAACATGAAGATCCTCCAGTGGTCTTAACTAGTAGAGATAGGACTAAGGAAGAAAATCCTCCTTTCTTTGTCTCACTCGAAATAAATGATTAGTGGTTACACAACTGTATGTATGATTCAGGGGCTTCATCAAATATTATCATAAAAGGGAATATGCAAAGGCTAGGTCTAAAAATCACAAGGCCATATCAGAATGTGTGTGCCATGGACTCAAGAGAAATAGAAACACACGGAATAATAATAGATCTCCCAATTAAGCTAGCCTTTAGTCCTGAGTTTGCTTTCAAGATGGATGTCCTTGTCATAGATGTGCCAGAGGCATGGGGGATGCTATTATCTAGAAAATGGGGTGCAGCAATGGGTGGTTGTTTAAATATGGATTTGACCTTTGCTACTATTCCATACCCGCCTCCTTCAACTGAAAGCTTCAGACTCTTTAGGGACACTGAGAGGAATTATCACATAGAAGACCCTAAAGAGCAGTTTAATGATTTTATTTACCAAGTAGCTGATATGGGTGATTTCTCCATTTGTTCTAACTTCTTAGCTCCAGTTCAAGATAAGTTTAAAGATGAAGAAGTTAACAATAAAGCATGGAAAATGCATTTTGATGGAGCCCACACTAGATTAGGTAAAGGGGCAGGCATTGTGTTAAATTCTCCAACAGATAAAACTTACAATTTTGCATTCAGACTTGAGTTTGATGCAACTAATAATGTGGCAGAGTATGAGGCGCTTCTGTTAGGCTTAGAAATCGCTAAGGACATGGGTATCAAGATTCTCAACATAAAGGGTGACTCAGAATTAGTGATTCTCCAAGTTAAGAACAAGTATGCATGCAGAAGCGAGAGGCTTAGAAGATATAGAAATGTTGTATGGGATACCATGGAATCTTTTGATGCCTTAGACCTTATTGCTATCCCAAGAGATCAAAACAGTTTGGTTGATAGTCTAGCTGTAGCAGCTTCTACCCTCCAGCCCTTGGAAAATCTAATGAAAGGTGAAGGTAAGTTGGAGATAATATTTAGGCCATTTGTCCCAGATAATGTTGACAATTGGCAAGTTTTCAAGGATGACAAACAAGTTCTAAGGTTCATCCATAACTTAGGTGAATTCTCAAACTTTAATGTCAGCTACAAAGAGGAAGGTAAGGAATATATTGAAGAGGATAATCCCATAAAAAATCCAGTACTCGGAGGTATAGCTGCCCTTGAAGAATTTTTTGACAGGCATGACATGTACAAAAAGAAAAAAGAAACAATAAATCCTGAAAAATATATTGAAATAAACATTGGGACAGAAGAAGCCCCAAGAATAATAAAAATTGGAAAAGGAACCACAGAAAAGGAAAGGAAGGAACTGATCAGCCTAGTCCGAGAGTATAGGGATCTGTTTGCCTTCACCTATGATGAACTCAAAGCATACAAAGAAGATGTGTTTCAACACACTATTCCTCTCAAAGATGACACAACACCTTTCCGACAAAAACTTAGGCGAATAAATCCTCAATTGGCACCTCTAGTTCAAGCCGAGTTAAAAAAGATGTTGGATGCTGGAATCATTGCTCCAACCAGACACTCATCTTGGTGTTCCAATTTAGTGGTGGTCAGAAAAAAGAATGGGGGGATTAGACTATGTATTGATTTTAGAAAATTAAATCTTGCATGTATCAAAGACAACTATCCCCTCCCCAACATGGAAACCCTACTTCAAAGGGTAATTGGTTCCAAGATTATGTCCATGTTGGATGGCTTCTCAAGCTATAACCAAGTCTTGGTGAGGAAGGAAGATCAGAACAAAACTACTTTCACCACTCCTTGGGGCACGTTTGAATATTTAAGAATGTCTGTTGGCTTACTCAATGCAGGTGCCACTTTACAGAGAGCCATGGATTATGCCTTTCATGAACTAATGGGCAAAATCATAGAAATCTACCATGATGACTTAACAGTATTTTCCAAGAAAAGATCAGATCACATAAGTCATCTCAGGCAGGTTTTCGAAAGATGTCGAAAATATGGCATCTCTTTGAACCCAGCTAAGTCCATCTTGGGTGTTGACGAAGGCAAGCTGCTAGGTCATATCATAGTAGAAGATGGGGTAAAAAAGGATACTGAAAGGGTCGAAGCCATACAAAAGGTTCCTTTACCCCCAACCAAGAAAGCCCTTCAATCCTTTCTTGGACAGATAAACTTCGTCAGACGGTTTATTCCTAACCTAGCTGAGTTAATGAAACCACTCCTCAAGTTATTAAAGAAAGATGCTAAGTATGAGTGGTTAGAAGAAGGAAAGATTGCTTTCAAGACTATTAAGGATGCAATTGGCAAATCACCAGTGCTAATTAGTCCTGATTATTCAAAAGATTTTCAAATCTTCTCCTTTGCTTCTGAAGATACTATTGCAGGGGTGTTGCTCCAGAAGAATAATGAGGGTTAGGAGCAACCCATTGCTTTTATGAGTAAGGCACTACAAAATTCAGAGCTTAACTATACTAGTATGGAAAAGCAAGCATATGCCTTAGTCAAATCTCTCAAACATTTCCGAGTCTACATTGGCTATTCAAAGATTGTGGGGTATGTCCCTCACGCAGCAGTAAAGGACATCCTTGGTCAGCAGGATTGTTTGGGAGATAGAGGAAAGTGGGTTTCTAAAATTCAAGAGTATGACTTAGAAATAAAACCCACCAATGTAACAGATAACCAAAATATGCGATTGCAAAATATATATAAATATGAATAATTGATAAGATATATGATAAAAATGATGATTTACATTTGAGAAGGAGGGCTTGATTATATACCCACACAGGGGTGCCCTTTCACCACTAGACATGTCTTTTGGAGAACATGTCCTTTCATTATT
>JASDQU010257516.1:0-15845 GCA_032191745.1 Picea mariana | reverse complement strand
GGCCACATTAACCCCCCTGAGATTAAAAAACCCTCGATGAAAGGAACTCCCCTGATGTCAACATCCAAGGTACCTGACCTAACTATGATCCATGCAGACATTATTACATTATTAACCCTCGCAGGGGTGCGGAGATCCCGTTTACAAAAATTTAAGTGCCGGTGTTTAAAAACACGCAGTAGAACCATCTGTCTCTGACATAAATAATCTTCATGGAATGAGTTGACCTCTTTGCTAAACCAGCAGTCAACAGCCACCATTTGACAGATTGTGGATAGACTCTAAGAATGGCAAGCAGAAAGGTATTGATGATGAGAACCTGGCCCTAGATGTTCATGCTAGGAAGGGCAGAAGAAATGGTTCTCCAAGTAGAGAGGCATCTACAGAACAGGGGAAGAAGAAGGACCTTAGCAAGGTCAAGTGTTTTGTTTGTCATATGCTAGCTCACTATGCTTCATAGTGTCCATACCGAAAGAGAGGGAAAGGGAAGTAGTAGGCATCATTAGCAGAGGTGGATGAGGTTCAAGACAGGCTTCAGAGGGAGTTCTTGTTAGTCTCCACCCTTTCTAGTATAGTTTCTGGTAGTGGGACTTGGTTGGTGGATAGTGGAGCCACATGTCATATGGCAGGAGCAGGATAGTTGTTCGAGAGCTTCACAAAGCCTAACTCAGATTTGTATGTGGAACTTGGTAGGGGTCCCAAGCATGCAATGCAAGGATCTAGAACAGTGTCATTCCGGATGGAGTCAGGAGATGTGTTGAGAGTAACGAATGTGCTATGAGTGCCAGAACTCAAGAAGAGTGTGCTCTCAATCTCAGCAATTGAGAAGAAGGGATTTGATGTTGTGTTCCAGGATGGACAGGTGTTGATCAAGCCCAGAGGATCTAGCTCAGACACAGTAGTGGTTCTTGGAGTTAGAGAGAGAAACTTGTCTAGGCTAAAGGGTCAGCTCATGTGAGCTATGGAAAGAAGCAGCAAAGTGGCAGTGAACAAGGAGCAGGTAGCTTCGAAGGTTGTGCAAACTCAAAGGGAGTCAGACTTCAGAGGGAGTCAATAGGCTCAGAGGGAGAGTCAGTCGTCCAGAGGAAGTCAACCTTCAAGTTCAAGTGGGAGAGAGGAGTCTTCCAAAACTGTCAAGAAGGTGTCATGGGTTGAGATAGCCAAGCAGGATGCTCGGAAGCAGGAGGCTTCTAGAAGCAGGGTGTCTTCCAAGAAGGGTCCATGTCATTTAGCAGGAATTGCTTCTATGTGAGAGAGAGCAGTTGTGGTAGCAGATCCAGTGTGGGAGGCAGAGCCACTTCCAGTGTGGGAGACAGAACTACTTCCAGGTGATGGTGGATGGAATAGCTCCCTCGCTAAGAGGGAGTGTTGATGTTTTGTAGCATCAAGAGGTATTCCCACATTGGCCTTGGTGTCGGGCATGTGGGAATCTTTGTTGGCACTCACATTGCATTTTTCATTTTGTGAAAACCCCTTGTATATTGAGTTGGGGCTTGGTTGGGGCTTCACACCCACATGGAGGAATAAACAATTCTAATTTAATGTTGAGTTTAGAAGGGGTTCCTAAAGTCACTCATTAAACTCCTATAAAAGGAGATGCAATGTGAGGAGACACTTATCACATCTCATTGTGACATTATGGAGTTGACATAAGTGAGTGAGCACTTGTGCCAAGGAGATTGGGAGGCAAAATTTCAGCAAGGAAATTCTTCACTTTGGCAAATCTGACCTAGGGTTTCTAGATATTCTTTCTCTTTTTTTTACAACCAAGGAAGAGGCCACACATGTGAGGCTACACGTGGGAGGAATAGCATAAACAAGAGGAGGCCACACATGTGAGGCTACACGTGGGAGGAATAGCATAAACAATCACACGTGAGGTCGTACAGTGCGTACAACACATGCATCCATACAGTCCATACAAGTGACGTCAGCAGTGGTATAGTCCACACATGTGACGTCAGCAGTCGTACAGTCCACACAAGTGATGTCAGCAGTCGTACAAGTGACGTCAGCAAGCCATACAACAATTTTTCAAGTTGGAATGGTTTTCTGTCATAATTTTAGTGCAAAATTTTCCTGTGATAACAACCCTAGTTTATTGTTTGAGGTCACTTGGAAGAAATTTTCAGATCTGAAATTGAATGCATTGATTGCTCTGAAAATTTGATGCTTGGGTCCATGGTTATTTCAAAGTTTTGTCCTTTTAGAGAAAGATAGATCAAGCTTCTTCAAAAAACATTAAGGATACGGTGTTAGATGATGGTTGGTGGGAGAAGGTAGATCTTACCATTAAGATCATGGACCCTATCATCTCTTTGATATAGTTTGCAGACACAGACCAGCCGATTGTAGGAGATGATTATGAGGGGTAGCATTCCATTGAGTTCGTGAAGAACGTTATTTTACAGAATGAGTGCCCTAAGTGTGGGAAATCAGCAGAGACATTATTCACCACCACACAAGATATTCTTACCAGCAAGAGGGATAAGAATCGCACACCTTTACATTGCTTGGTTCACTCATTGAATCCCAAATATTACAATAATGATTGGCTCAATGGTGAGCCTTCATGTAGATTCCCTCCTCACATGGATGGACAAATTTCACAAGGGAGGAAGGATGCATTTAGAAGGATATCTCAAGATAGAGCATCCCTTGATGAGGTGGAGGAGGGCTTCGTAGCGTTTTCCACTAGCACTAGGAGATTTGGAAGCTATGATGTGCTCAGAGACAAGTGGGTTGTAATGTCCCCTTCCGGATGATCATGGGACTTGGACGCAGTAGCCTAAGTGATTCTCGTAGGCTATAGTCCTTAAGAAGGGAATAAATTAATTATTTAATGTCCTAGGGGGAAAAGTGCCTAACAAAACGACATTAGATAATTAAAAAGGGAAAAAGCGCCTAAAGTGACTTAGGAAGAATATGGAACATCACTTAAATTGATTAAAAGGGTAAAGGGTTGCAAAAGAGTCAACGAAGAAATAAAAGGGAAAAAGGAGGGCACTCTCTCTCATTCTTGTATTGGCATTTTTCTAATTTTCTCATAGAGAGAGCTCATTGTGCTTTTGGAACTCTTGGGACAGAAACCCTAGGAGGATTTTTCAAAGATTGGCTTCGGTGTTGAGACCATCCACCCTAGTTGGTCATTTTCAGGAGGAAAATACTTAGATTTCTTCATTGAGCTTCAAAGTGACAGAGTATTCTTTGTTGGTAGCTAGTAGTTGCATATCCGTGGTTGAGTTTTACTTAGAGGGCGAGTTATTTGGTGCTGAGGAGATTACTTGTCAGCTGAGTCGATTTTTCTTGTGTTGGGCGCAATATTAGAGGAAGGGGCCAAGTTCCTTGTTCGTGGGACGCATTGGTACAGCTAAGGACGAGTTCCCTTCATCCTGGGTGCATTATCTAGCAGAGGGGCGCATATTTTGTTGGAGGTGTTATCGCACACTTTGTAGCTAGGATAAAAGGCTATAAGGTGGAGGGCCAAACTAGCGTAACAGGAACCTATCCCACCCAATGTCACCACGATGGGAAGCTTCTTTCTCTTTAGGGAGGCTAGGCCAAAGGGAGACGTCCCCGGTGACCTAGGGCTTTGAAAGGGCAAAGGATAATAGGACAAGGACAAGTTCCCCTTTCACAGATCACCGCCAATCAGATAGTCCCGGCTAAATAGCCAATAACAAGGTATAACCAAAGAAAAGAAAGGCACATGCTTGAGACAATACAACAAGGAAACTGATACGTGCAATCTTTGATTAGTACTTCATATTTTTTAAAGACTATCTGGTATTCAATATGAGCAGTTTAAAAGTAAATGTTGACGAAGTCAATGTTTACAAATAGCAATAGCAGTAATGTCACTTCACCAATAAATACTAGAATGATACAACATTCAATATAATGAATCACTTCTTAACTTAATTAATGCCTTCAACAACCATTCAATTGCTCATAAAGTAAAACGTTGTTGCAATAAAGATGAAATATTCAAAGATGATGTCAGCAACTTAGGGTTAGTAGGTTAGGGTTAGTGTAGTTAGGGTTTCAATTCAAAAGGTTTGAGAGTGTTTTAGATCCAATTCTATTTCAACGTTTGAGGCTGGAGATTAGTGCCTTAGGGTTAAATGGAGTCAAAAAGTGAAGGACGCACAAGTTGAAGGAGACGAGGTTTAAAAGGACTAGAGGGAAAAGTTTCAAGGTGTTGCTAAAGCAGGGCCTCAAAGACAGAACCCTAGGGGAGAGAGGCTCACTCCGGTGTTGCAAAAGCAAGGCCTCGTGCTCTCTCCTCCTTCCCGGCAAACGACTCGCTCAGATGAAGCACAAAGTCAAGACGAGAAGGCTTAAAGAGGGAGAGTGTTGTGGTGGCAAGGCTCTTTCTTCAAACCCTAAAGAAAAACGACCCTAGGTGTAGATAACCTAGGCCTAGGACGTCTTCCTTCTCTTGGATTTTACAAGGTATGGCTAGCACAGGGGAAAGAGAAACAAGGAGTGTAGCTACGGCTAGGCTCTCTTCCTCTCTTTCAATGGCTAAAGGTTTCTCTATCAGGGGACATGAGACAAGGACTTACTTGTGTGCTTGTCACCTAGGATTTTGATTCAGCAAATTTATAAGCAATATGCAAGAAATTTAAACTACAACTATTCAATAAGAAGTTTTGCAGAAGAAACACTTACAATTCATGAAGAAATAACCATGCAAACCCTAGTTGTAACACCTTCCTTCAAGAGAAACACCATAAATGCGAAAAAATCTCTTCCTTCAACAAGTGCGCATCACTAGTTTAGCCAAAAACCCCAATAGGGCGCTAAAAATCAGACCTCACTATGAGTGAGTGATCATTGATGATAATAATGAGAGTCAAAACCCTCAATATATAGTGTATCAATGACCTAATTTTACCTTTTAGGTCATAAAAAGGCCGACAAGGCCATAATGTCAAAATAATATTGTTTTTACATTAAATGCTAAGTAAAAAGCCCTAATCAAGTAAAAATGAGAGTGAAAGCCCCTTCAAGGGAGGCGCTAGCCCTTTCTAGGGCAAATGAGACACCAAGGAGCAAAAAGTCAACCCCCCAGGGGCCTCTCCAACATGCCACACGTGCCACTGCTGCCCAGTCTGCCTCCAAAAGCATCCATGAAGCTGGATGACGACACAATTGACAATCGAAGCTGCCTGCCTATAAGGTAGTGGGATTGAAACCTAGGGTTGCCACCTCAATATAAAGGGCTGGTATAGAAAGAAGCTAGTAAGTGGGTTGATACCAAGTAAGTATTTTCCCTAAGCTTGTGGTTCCAACAACTAGCTTACATAAATAAAAAGGTGGGAGAAGTCACAGATCATGCGCTTAACTTAGGTATGGGTAGACGCACTTTTCAATGAACCAAACTCACTATTAGCCAACTAACTCTTCCATCATCCCCTTAAATGAGAATAGTAGGCTGTATATGAATAACCGTATATCCATTTAATAAGCAACACCATTCATTAATTCTTAATCACCGTATCAGTCAATCCCAATAAGAAGAAAACTATCCCTTAATGTTTTTCTATCAATGCCCCCCCCCACCGGTCATGGTGAAGATGGAGACGTCCCAAGACTTCCAAGGCTGGTGTTCCACTGAAAAGGGGTCATTCCCCCCAGGTCTAGTCCTATTGGAGTGCCTCTGATGGAACGTCCTCTTCCTCTCTAGTGCAAAAGCCCTGATCCATCTCCATCCTGTCTCTACCCCCTGATGGGGTCTCAACATCCATCTGGCGGGCTCTTCAGCCCCATGGAGGTCCAAACTGGTCATCTCCCCATGTGTATCGATCCAAATGGCACATGTCCATCGGGCATGGTCCTGCACATCAAAAGCTACGCCCTCCATGGGCTCATCAGTCACCAGGATCATAGCAATGTTAATCACATCTCATCATCAATATTATTAAACATATGCATAAAAGCCCTAATACATCAGTCAATAGCTCAAAGACATTACAAAAACCTGCAATACAAGATTGGAGAAAAAGACAAGACGTCCTATTGGGCTAGTGTCCACACGAAAAGGAAAGTTTCCAGGAAGATTTCATCCAAGCCATGTAAGTGAGGTGATGTGGTTAAGGGATGTCCAAACATTTGGGTGCAGTGAGGGCCAAGGATGCAGAAGTGTTACATGTGGGTGCCTTTGTAGAAGGCGAGATGTACCTGTCATGGATGCATTTTTTCCAAGCCCATTCTTGCCTTTATTCTTTTTATTCTTTTATTTGCCTTTTTTGTTCAAGAACTAACCAGGGGACACTGATTTGGCATGGTGACCAGTGCTGACAGCGTTACCCACAAGTACTTTTACAGAGATGAGAAGGATGGCTCGTAATGAGACCCCCTTTCCCTTGGCCATGCAACCAAAGGTCACTGCCCTGGCGTGGTGACCAGATGGTGGCAATGTCATACTATTAGGTACCCATGGACCTAAAAGGCTAGCTCGTGATTGGACCCCCTATCCTCTAACTAGGTCTTGTTTTGTTATTTTCCGGGTCCCTCTTGTTTCTTGTTGAGAGGCTTTTTACTGCCTTCTCGGGGATCCCTGGGCGAAGCATCTGGAGGTTTTATTTCAAGGCTTTTGTCTTTTACCAACTACTTTTACCTTCTGGGCCTTTAGCCCCTTCTTCCCACGAGATAGGATGCAATCCTGCAAATAGGTCAACCCAATGCCCAGACAAGGGGAATGGGATAAATGAGCAGGAGATAAGATGAAACAGTGGTGCTATGATGGGAGCGGACGATGGCTTTTCAGAAGTTTCTCCAGTGGCAAACCAAGACCTATGGGCACAGGCTTGCTAGGGCACCTTGTCAATTTCCCCAAGCATGGTCAAGTGAGCTAATGTAAGATCCAAGCAATTGTTGGAATCCGATGCATATATTTAAAGGTTTCAATGATCAAAAGTGACACATACCATGATACCTGGACCAATTACCACATGGAGCAAGAACCTTCTCTGATACAGGACCAAGCCGATAGTGATGGATGTTGTTGTTGCTGACAAGACAAAGTTAATGGAAGAAGAAAAGGATGGGCCCTCTAGGGCCATGCTCAGGTCAATCCTGCTCTCAGTACTCTATGTCTAGGACCTGTGGGCCTCGAGACATGATCTCCTAGTTATCCCTAAAAAGTGGGGATAACATCTGGCTCCAACTCGGGGACATGTGCTCACCGTAGAGCGCATGAGAAACTCAGTATCTCTGGCATAACCTGCAGACCTGCTCAATCTCGATAGAAACACTAGTAACAAAAATGGGGCGGTAATGCCACCCCAGCATATATATATATATATATATATATATATATATATATAGACTGAAAGAAAACAATCAATAACGCAAATGTGAAAGCAAACTAACATGAAATGCAAATGGTATAATACACAAATACAAAATGCCTACTTACCTATACCTACCTGTGAAGTCAGGTTACCCCATCCTGCTGGGGTTTGAGGAGGTGCCCGCTAACGAGCACTGTGCGCCTTCATCCCTCCAGTGTAGACAGGTAATAAGAGTCATTAACTGACTTTCTTCCAACCCTAAAAGGGCCAAGCCAAAAATGATTGTTTCCTTTGATATTAGTAGGCTTCCCTTTATTGGCATCCCATATCCATACTACGTCCCCCTCCTTGTACTCTCCGACTTTGAAATCGGTCGTTCCTTGAACAACCTTGGTGTATTGTGTAGAGGGAGGTGGGTAAGATTCTGCTATAAAGATTTCCTGCTGCGAAGGACGGATCCGTACATCATCTTCCACTTTCTTTAGTATTTTCGCAGTCTCGGATTCTTGGCTTTTGAACTCGTCCAGGAGTTGTTGGTATTCCTCTTTCTTGATCCATTTAATCTGATTAGAATTTTCCTCCTTTGCAAAAGGTGTATCTTCTAGAGAATACTTATGAGGAGTCTGTCTGGTTTTGTCACGTGCTTTGTCATCTTTGATGGAATCACTGGGCTCTTGCACATAAGTTGTAGTGACAGGTACATTCTGGATACGACCAATAGTTCTATCTTTCAATGGTCCATCTGATCCTTGGAAAAAGTTGTCAAATTGCTCTTTGACAGATGGTACCTTGATTACTTCTCTCAAAGGGATGGTTACAAACATCTTGGATAATGCTCCTTCAAGGTCAAAGTTCAGGTTAACCCTTTCAGTCTTGGATGTTTTAGAAAAGATTACATCCAAAGGTGGGTTTTTTGTTTGGTCAGCAGCAGGTTGGTTAAACTTCTTTCTTCTACACACCTGGAACTCTTGTTTCTTTAGCTTTTCTTTTGATTCCTGGTCTAGTTTGTTTATTACCGCCATTCTGGCTAATATGGCTGCTTCTTTCACGGCTTCTTGATGTTCTGCATTGGTGATATTTATTTGAGGAAACTCCATGAAACAATCTATGTTGTTGACTTGTTGATGGCCATCACTGTAAGGACACTCATGCTCCCAATGTGCTTCGCTGCATTCTAGGCACCAAGGATTTCCATCAACAACGTTTGCAGGGGCCAAGGTGTTTGGGACTTCATGCTCATTCTTTTGTTTCTAAAATTGGCCTCCCTTCAGGAATTGCCCTTTGTACGGGACCCTGGGTGCTTGGGTCTGAGATCTTTCCAATTTGACAATCCTGCTCATCATTTCCTCCTGATTTTTCATGATACCATCCATGGAGGTTTGCAGCTTGGCGATACTGGTACATAGATCTGAAGTAGGCTCAGCATTGTGAACTATTTTTGGTTTAGTGTCTCTTCTCCCCCTTGGGTTAGCAAAAGGCTCAATCTTGGATGAAAGGAGGTTCCCCTCTATTTTAGTAGCGAGTTCTTGGGCTTCCTGAATGGACTAGGGGTTTTTATCTCTGAGAAGATACCCTAGTTGGCCATTGAAAGCTCTGGTGTAAACATGGACGAGGTAGTCATCTTTCAGATGATGGCTTGTGGGAATCCTTTGCAGCAAGATCTCAAATCTAGTATGGAACTCCCGAATGGACTCATTTTCATATTTGGCAAGGTTATTCAGTCGGGTGAGGAGCATATTAGGATCTTCTTTGACACTCCATCTATTGAGAAAGGCCTCTTCAAGTCTATCCATGGTTTTGATGCTTCCATCGGGAAGGCTTAGGTACCAACGCCTTGAGGCATCATAAAGAGTAGCGGAGAACAACTTCATGACCAGATCTTCAGCATCATCACTAATGGGGTGAAGCTGGAAAAATGCCCAAAAGTTGCTCATGTGCTCTTCGACACTGATTGCATCAGTACCGGTAAATTTAGGCAACCACTTCTCATACTTGGGTGGAATTTGCCTAAGATAGCCTGGTATGGCTAACATGTCTATCGGTTTGAAAAGAGTAGATGACCATTGGCTTTGATTGTTGGTTGGCTTCGTTGTAGCGGTCTGAGAGCTAGACATGATTCTTAAAGGAAGGCTCTTCCTGAAGAGTGATTTGACAACAGGAGAGTTCTTGGGAGGCTTCCTTCTGAAAGACAAAGGAGGATTATTGAACCTCTTTTTAGTTTGTAGAGTCGCCAGATAGTTTACTTGAAACTATCAAAGAAAAGGGAAAACACCATAGTGGAGTCACCAGGTAAACTTGTAACATAAGGCTCTTGAGGAAAGGCTTACCAAAAAGATTTGTCGTTTGAGGAGAAATGACTCAGTGTTCCTCGGCAACGGCGCCAAAATGTTATCGCACAGTTTGTAGCTAGGATAAAAGGCTATAAGGTGGAGGGCCAAACTGGCGTAACAGTAACGTATCCCACCCAATGTCACCACGATGCGAAGGTTCTTTCTCTTTAGGGAGGCTAGGCCCAGGGGAGACGTCCCCGGTGACCTAGGGCTTTGAAAGGGCAAAGGATAATAGGACAAGTACAAGTTCCCCTTTCACAGATCACCGCCAATCAGATAGTCCCGGCTAAACAACCAATAACAAGGTATAACCAAAGAAAATAAAGGCACCTACTTGAGACAATACAACAAGGAAACTAATACGTGCAATCTTTGATTAGCACTTCATATTTTTTAAAGACTATCTGGTATTCAATATGGGCAGTTTAAAAGTAAATGTTGACGAAGTCAATGTTTACAAATAGCAATAGCAGTAATGTCACTTCACCAATAAATACTAGAATGATACAGCATTTAATATAACAAATCACTTCTTAACTCAATTAATGCCTTCAACAACCATTCAATTGCTCATAAAGTAAAACGTTGCTGCAATAAAGATGAAATATTCAAAGATGACGTCAGCAACTTAGGGTTAGTAAGTTAGGGTTAGTGTAGTTAGGGTTTCAATTCAAAAGGTTTGAGAGTGTTTTAGATCCAATTCTACTTCAACGTTTGAGGCTGGAGATCAATGACTTAGGGTTAAATGGAGTCAAAAAGTGAAGGACGCACAGGTTGAAGGAGACGAGGTTTGAAAGAACTAGAGGGAAAAGTTTCAAGGTGTTGCTAAAGCAGGGCCTCAAAGACAAAACCTTAGGGGAGAGAGGCTCACTCCGGTGTTGCATAAGCAAGGCCTCGTGCTCTCTCCTCCTTCCCAGCAAACAGCTAGCTCAGATGAAGCACAAAGTCAAGACGAGAAGGCTTGAAGAGGGAGAGTGTTGTTGCAGCAAGGCTCTTTCTTCAAACCCTAAAGAAAAACAACCCTAGGTGTAGATAACCTAGGCCTAGGACGTCTTCCTTCTCTTGGATTTTACAAGGTACGGCTAGCACAGGAGAAAGAGAAACAAGGAGTGTAGCTACGGCTAGGCTCTCTTCCTCTTTTTCAATGGCTAAAGGTTTCTCTATCAGGGGACATGAGACAAGGACCTACTTGTGTGCTTGTCACCTAGGGTTTTGATTCAGCAAATTTATAAGCAATATGCAAGAAATTTAAACTACAAACATTCAATAAGAAGTTTTGCAGAAGAAACACTTACAATTCATGAAGAAATAACCATGCAAACCCTAGTTGTAACACCTTCCTTCAAGAGGAACACCATAAATGCCAAAAAATCTCTTCCTTCAACAAGTGTGCATCACTAGTTCAGCCAAAAACCCCAATAGGGCACTAAAAATCAGACCTCGCTATGAGTGAGTGATCATTGATGATAAAAATGAGTCAAAACCCTCAATATATAGTGTATCAATGACCTAATTTTACCTTTTAGGTCATAAAAAGGCCGACAAGGCCATAATGTCAAAATAATATTGTTTTTACATTAAATGCTAAGTAAGAAGCCCTAATCAAGTAAAAATGAGAGTGAAAGCCCCTTCAAGGGAGGCACTAGCCCTTTCCAGATTTTTCCTTCTTTTGCTACTGTTAGAATACTTGTGAAATGGTATTATGTACTGCTGCTAAAATTGGATGATAAGTTATGAATACACAATTTGCACACTTTCTTATGTATTGATTGACAGCAACCAGAATTCTTAGCTGTGAGTAAAAGCTTCACATATGAACTGTTTGACCAAATGCCCATGTCAATAAACTAAAATGGGAAACTTAGAAAGAAAAATATAGCAAGTAACTTTGAAGTGGTATCAGAGCCCTCTTTCCTGCCAGCCTAAAGAGGGATTTTGTTGTTCATGAGGGGTGAAGACAATAGATTTCTAGGTGTCACATACAGAAGTAGAAGGCAGCGAGGGGCAGAAAACATTTTTGAATAGGAAGAAGAAGTAAGGAAAAATCAACCGGAGTTTGGACAAGTGGACAACATGGGTGATGCCAATGAGGAAAGGGGAATGCAGATCTTGGAGAGTCTAGCACCTAGACAGCAGCAACTTACTCAACTTATAACTCAGTTACTTACCAATCAAACCAATCAAAATCATGGGAGTAACAACGGAGCAAGGGGGTCCAATGTGAATAATGGAGCCGACAGCAATAATGAGATTCCTGTACTTAACAATACAGGGATCCCTATGCAGAATGGTGCTAGTACCACTAGCAGAACAATCCCTAGACCTCTTTTACCCAATTTTTTGGGAAACCAACTAACAGAAAATCAATGGCAGCAAGTTCCAAGTGAAACTTTTCAGGAATACCTGAGAGAATATCAAGCCCTAGGTGACGAGGTTCAGGTAGCCATGTCACTTCAAGACTTCTGTACAATCAAATACAGGAATAGACCAAGGGATCATAACAGGGTGCAACAAAGCAAGGATCTAGCACAGAAGCTGGGGAAGCTATCCATTCCTTCCTTTGATGGGTCTAATAGGAGCACAGCCAAGGCATGGGTACAAAAACTAGACACATACTTCCAACTCAACCCTTTGACCGAGGCCGAAGCGATCAAATTTGCTACTCTGCACCATGATGCAGAAGCCCACGAGTGGTGGTACCTGTGATGTCCCATCCCCAAGATTAGGCCAGTAGGGAGTGACTTAGTAGTCTATATGTTCCCATAGACTATAGTCAGGCACAAACAGGGAACCAGATGGAGAAATAAGGAGGAATTAAGGCTAAACGATAAATTAAGCCTAATTACTTAGGAAAAGTCACTTAAGCCTAAGTCAACGAAGAATTAGAACGAAAAGGTGATAAGGGGGCGACTTAATTGACAAATAATTCAATTAGGAGGAAGGGCGCCTAGGTTAAGTGATGTCAACGAAGAATTAGGTCGGGAAAGGTATATAGAGAGGAATTTGACCTAATTCCTCATTAAGCATGATTATGATTTGATGTTGAGAGCTTCCAGAGGAGGAAGAGAGCCGACCTTATTGTTTTGTGGATTTCTGGAGGAAACCACCACCCTTGATCGGTTTCGGTGTTGAGAGACACACCCTAGCCTATCGGAGATACCATCCTGGTACCTCATCGTGCATTTCAGGAGTTTTCAGTGGGGAGGGCGCAGCTTAGCCAAGGAGGGCGTAAGCTTATTAGGAGATTCGGAGATCTGCAGTAGACCGTGGTCCCGATTGCAGATCCATTCCGACCCGGTGGAGATCTAGCCAGGGCGCTTCTATTGAGCCAGCATTCATCAGATTCCGACGGTGGAATCTTGCAGAGCGACCCATACAGTTGTTTAGGGCGCAGCCATTCCGGACAGTCATTTGGCCTTGCACGCAGGGGTTCCCTATCAGATCCAGCCAAATCCTTCCGACCCATTTCAGTGCTAGACGAGACGATCGTTTTGAGCTACATAGYGGCCGATTCCGACAGTGGAATCTATTGGGGCGCATTCAGTGCCCAAGGAGGGATGCAAACCCCCCAGGGGTTCAGATCTGGTGCCGTAGAGGTCCGTTCGAAGATCCGTAAGACATTATTTCCAGTGCAGAGGCCAGGGCGCATTGAATGGAGCTGTTTCCAGTCCATTCTGACGGTGGAGTTTTGAGATCGAGTTTTCCAGCTGATAACGGTCACCGTGCTCATCCGGGATCGTTCATTTTGGTCATTCCATYCGTGCATGCAGCAGATCTGYTGTCTTCTTGCGGTCACGGGTATTTCTTGTTATTTTKATTGTATTCCAGTACAGATCCATGAGRTCTGACTGATGTTTAGTCTATATTTTCAGTAGGCGAGTTGTATTCCCATGCATGCACTATTGTTATTCAGAATATTGAGCTATTGTTATTCTATGCTATTGCATGCGTCATTTTATGATTGTAAAACCTTTATGATGCAACATGCAACTATAATAACCTACATGCAACCATAATAACTGACATGCAAACACTTTAAACAAAGAACATCTTCATCAACCACTAAAACGCATCCAGAAACCCCCAGTGTATCAGATCTGCACGTTGGAGCAGTAAGACAGTAGCAAATATCTTGATCATCCGGATCAAGGATATTTCAGTACCATGGGTCGGTCAAGCTAGAACATTCGACTACCACCTCCTAATTGGACTTCACTCAGAAGTTAATGGAGCGGTTTGATAAAAAGGATTCAGAGCTACATTTCAGAGAGTTAGCACAACTTAAACAAGAGGGGTCGCCAGATGCTTACATCACAGAGTTTCAGAAGCTAGCAGTGACAGTGTCAGATATATCGGAGCAGAGGCTTGTCATGTTGTTCATTGAGGGGTTGTTAGAACCACTTCGTGGTTGGGTAAAGGCTTTCAAGCCTGAGACCTTACAGGATGCTATTGTCAGGACAAGGGACAAGGAGGGCACAGTCCCTAAAACGAAATTTTTTTCCAAACCCTTTATTCCACAGAAAGGCAAGGACAAGAAGCCTACTGGAAAGGAAGGTACGGGTAAGGAAAGGTTGGACGAGGCAACAAGAAATGAGCTAAGGAGAAAGAATCTTTGTTTCCACTGCAAAGATCCATGGGTACCAGGACACAGGTGTCAGGGGAAGGGTCAAGCCCATTATATTGAGGTACATTCAGATTCCAATGAGGAGGAGGAGGAGCAGAAGGTTGCTCCTGAGCAAGGCAAAGAGCAGAAGGAAGAGACAGAGGGGAAGCATAGTGAGGAGGCCAAGGAGGTTGTTATAGCCTCATTATCTGGTACCTCAAGATTCAACACCTTCAGAGTTAGAGGAGTCATAAAGGGACATGGAGTCACGACCTTGATTCATGGTGGGGCCACCCACAACTTTATTGATGCAGCCCGGGTGGCTAGGAGACGAGTAGCTACAGAGGACTTTGAGGGGTTCAAAGTAGCGGTGGCCGACGAATTTAATGTGTCTTGCACAAAGAAAATTTCTAGATTGGCCTTTATAATTGGTAACTACACCTTGACAGAAGACTTTTATGTGGTGGATCTGGCAGATTCAGATGCAGTGTTGGGAGTTCAATGGCTTCAAGCATTGGGGGACATTACCACAAACTACAAACGGATGAAAACAGGTTGTACCGCCAGGAGGGAAACAGGTTGTACTACGAGGCATGGCGAACAATGCCCCTACAATAGTGTCAAACAAAAGAATGAAAGCCATATTCAGACATGGAGATGTAGTATATGCAGCACAATGTTTTATTACGTCCCAGACAGATGATGAAGGCAGAAGGCACTATCATGCAGACATCCAGGATTTAATGAGCAGACATGACAAGGTATTTGAGCAGATACCTCTAGGGAGACCTCCTGACAAAGGTTTTGAGCACACCATCGAGCTTGAAGAGGGGGCCAAACTAGTGATCCCCCGTACAGGCATCCCAAGAAGTTCAAAGATGAAATAGAAAAAGCAATCAAGGAGTTGCTTGACATGGGGCACATAAGACCCAGTTCCAGTCCTTTCGCTTCTTCGATGGTCTTGGTTAAGAAGAAGGATGGGACAATGCAGATGTGTATTGATTATCGGGCCTTGAATAAGAAAACAATAAAAAACAGGTACCCTATACCCAGGATCAATGAGCTGCTAGATGAGTTGCACGAAGCAGTGTATTTCTCGAAGATTGATCTTCGATCCGGATATCATCAGATCAGAATTCGTGAGGACATTCATAAAACCGCCTTTAGGTGCCATTATGGGCACTATGAGTTCTTGGTCATGCCTTTCGGATTGACCAATGCACCTGCCACTTTTCAGTCATGCATGAATCACATATTTAGGAAGCAGTTGCGGAAGTTCCTATTGGTATTTTTTGATGACCTCTTAATATACAATAAGATATGGGAGGAGCATTTGGCGCACTTGGAGAAGATTCTGAGCATTATGGATGAGCAATCCTTATATGCCAAGGAATCTAAGTGCGAATTCGGTATGACAGAGGTTCTCTACTTGGGGCATGTTATCCACCAAAGTTGCACTATGGTGAATTTCCGCTGAGCCGCCAAAGATTGAACATTATTGTTCAAAATTCAGAAGTTCAGAAATTCAGCCGGTCTAAAAGACCACCTGGTTACTCTATATTTCCATAAAAAAATTGTAATAAGAGGTGTTGGCATGATGAGTTTGTAAAA
>JASDQU010257515.1:7853-19192 GCA_032191745.1 Picea mariana | reverse complement strand
GCCAGGTGAAATTGTGGGAGACTAAGGGCTCTAAGGAATAAGGCCCCCGCCTTATTGCGCACCCCTTAGAATCATCGTGAGTGACTGTCACAGTCTGCCCTCACGGCATCGTGGATCCTCTCGAACTAGGTACTCTTTAACCTACAGTTCGAGCCACGACGGGAGTGCTAGTAGGCTGTGGCAGGGCTGTTTTCCACACCTCTCCCTCAACCTCTCTGGAAATCGTGTGTGGCCCCTTTACTCCATATGTGAGTCTGGTCAGCAAGCTATCGTCAGCCTGCATCGTCAACAATCGTGTCAGAACATGTCAATCGTCAAATCATCAAATCAATGAAATATCACAGTACATAAATCAACCCAATTAGCACACTCCCTTACTCAATCCGGAGTCCAAGGGGTTCCACCGATGCCTTTGCATCATCAAGGTCCAAAACCCTACACACTCAATAAAACTGAGTCAATAGCACCTATCTACATAAAATAGTAAAACCTCATGTCATCTATCATAACGCATCATAATCAAGTATAAATGTTTTAACATCAGAAAAGTCCAGATCACTTGCAAGAAAGTGTCCTCAAATAATAAGTTTTCTCAGTTTGCCAGAGAGGGATGTTACACTAATGAAGATTTCAAAAATGAAGTCAAGTAATTAGAGCCATGTGAAGAAGGGAGATATTTGTTGATAAGTATTAGTATTTATACTAATGAAGATTTCAAACATGAAGTCAAGCAATTAGAGAAAAAAAGAAGGAAGATATTCGTTGATCTGATGGAGGCAACCTTGAGGCTTAAATGCAGGATCTTTTACTTGAACAAAGTGGGGAATAAAATACAAGTTTTTTCGCTAGTTTGGGAATCATCAAAATAATGAAAACATAATATGAAAAGATTACAAGGAGTGATGGTGACGTTTTTTCTAGTTTTGTGGATATTGTATAGGGAAGTGTGGACCTTTTTGAAAAATTATACAAGGTAGAGAGTAAAGCCAATATTGTTGAAGTGCTCAAAATGACTTCTTCTTTCCCTATCTTTCTGAATGAATAGGAAACTAATGTTGAATATTTTGGAGGAAGTCTCAAAAGATTAACTTGAGGAGGTATTACATATTTTTCAAAAAGATAAAGAGCCTTGGTTTGGATGGGTGCTCATTGAATTGTTCATAGGGTTTTATAAATTCATAGAGGATGATCCAATGAAGGTTATTCAGGATTCCATATCTTCAAGGAAGATGTTAATTGAATTTAATGCTACTTCTATTGCCCTCGTTCCAAACTTGGATTTAATACAACATCATTGGAAGAGTACAAAGACATTTTTCTATATAATTTCATTTATAAAATAATAATAATGATTATAGCAAGGAGGGTTAAGAGATTGTTATTTGGTTAGATCTCTAATGAATAATCTAGGTTCTTTTCAAGAAGACAAATACATGAAGCAATCGGTGTAGCAAAGGAATGATTTCATCTCACCAAAACGAAGAGGCTTCCAGCAACGGTGGTCAAATTGGATCCATCTAAAGCCTATGATTGGGTTAATTGGTTATATTTGAGGTTGATATTGCTCCATTTAGGTTCATGTGTTCATATTTTCAATTGGGTTATGAGTTGAGTAACCTTTGATTCATTCGTAATGCTTATCAAGATAATTGGTTATATTTGAGGTTGATATTGCTCCATTTAGATTTTACTAATGTTGGTGAATGATGAGAATAGTTCGTGTTCCAGATGAAGCATTCATGTTCACAAAGTTTAGTTCTTGCTAACAGAGTTCAGTTTCAGATCCGATTTTAAAGGTTGACATATCTCCAGGTGTTTTGATGAGATTGGGAAAATGGGTTTCGAAGATTAAAATCTTAATATGGTTATATGTTTCTCCATTCACGCCTAGGTCATTATGAAGAAGCATGGATCGTTGGTCAAAGGTAGATTCAAACATTCTCTTTATCCCAGAATGTTGGAAAACTCATCAGTAAAACGATATATTCGATCTCATTCCTATGAATGAGATTGAATCGATATACTTAATAATTTCCTATAATCTACTCTCAGCTAATGCGATCAGGAAGATTTGATTGTAATTTTCATGGTTAATGAACTCTGTTATTTTCTTTGTAATTTTGTTTCTAAGACTAAGATAGGTCGAATAGTATGTGGATGGTTTTATCCATTGAATCATATATTTGTATATATGTATGAAGAAGGGGATATAAAAGGGTGTATATATATATATATATATAGAGAGAGAGAGAGAGAGAGCTAGTGTTTGGAATAATAGTCTTTATTGTTGTCTGGCTAATGTGAGTTTGTATTGGCCTGCTATCAAGGAAGGCAGATCCCCCTTCTTATGGAGCAGTGTTATATATGTAGATAGTAAAATTACAGATTGTTTTCATTTATTTTATTTCATAGTTATGTATTTCCTTTCTCATCAAGTTTAGTGTGACTTTATATATATATATATATATATAGAACTAGTGTTTGGAATAACAGTCTTTATTGTTGTCTGGCTAATGTGAGTTTGTATTGGCCTGCTATCAAGGAAGGAAAATCCCCCTTCTTATGGAGCAATGTTATATATGTAGATAGTAAAATTACAGAGTGTTTTCATTTAGTTTATTTCATATTTATGTATTTCCTTTCTCATCAAGTTTAGTGTGACTTTTTTTATACCTTTCAGTGAATGATTAGACAACATTCCAAGTTTGAGAGGAAGTACTTGTTTCTTTGGAGTGCCATGCAAGTGTTTTTCTTAGTTACTTTTAAGTACTTGTACTTTCAATATATCTCAACTTTAGTCATGCACATATAGTGCATGTACCTCACAATCTTACTAGCCCTGGGTTGATAATTTAATGTTGGAAATAATGTGTCATATAGTTGCACCAACATTTCTGATGTCGTTATCGGGGAGGTGCTAAAGGGATTGGAGCTTAGATAGTTGGTTTCCTTTAAATTACACAACAAGAGGGAGGAGAAACTGTAAGACGAGAGGTAAGAACCTGGGCATCCATTTTAGTGGGTTCCTCTGAAACCTTGTTGTTCCCTTTCAAGTAAGTGTGCTTTCGTTTCAATAGAGTGAAATTTATTTTCAAGCAAGTGTGCTTTCATTTCAGCAATGTGAGGTTTCTTTTCAAGAAAGTATGCCTTTCATTTCAGCAGTGTGAGATTGAGTGTTTTTCTTTCACAAGTGAGAACTTTTGATGCAAGAGTAATTTTCATTCAGTAGTATGAATTAGAGTGAAAAATTTAGTGTAAGAATCTTTAAGACACCAGGTACTAGTCCATGTACAAGGTAAGGATTAGACAGACCAACGGAAACTGTCAAGGGATTCAAGATAGGTTGGAGGAAGAATGTTGCTCAAACAAATCTCTCAGATCTTGGAAGCAACTGGAGATATTTCTGTAGTTCAAGAAGAACAGATCCTGACAGCTATCAGGAATATAAAAAGGAAAACATTTCATGACCAACATCAAGAGGAAGATTTGGAAGAAAACAAGCAACCAAAAAATACATTAGATGCAGAAATTGAAGAACTTCCACAAAGTACATCACTAGATCTTGTATACAGTTCAGAGACCAATCAACAAGTGATTGTGATAGAGGAAGACGTACAAACCAAGAATGGTAGGGAATAAAATCAAGCGAGTTATGATAACATTGAAGAATTGTTGCAAATGGTCATCAAACCAAAGAAACTCTCCATTCTTCAACAATTCTTGATACCATATAAAGAAGATCAACGGGTGCTTCATGTTCAGGTACATGTCAAAGTTCTTATTCTGAGCATGAGCATGAATTCATTTGTGACCTTACTGCGTACATGGATCCACTGGAAACACACTTATACTTGAAAAATAAGTCTTACTTTTCAGGTAGGATAGGTAGGGTAGGAGTGAATAAGATCAGTTGTACAAAATAGCTTGGAAGGGATCTAGTTGGAAGTTAATGGGTTGGATCCTCAATAAACATATCTCTTAAGTTCAACAAGACAAATTTATGGTTTCATAATCCTCGGCAATTAGATAATTCTTGCCATGATCAACTCCAGATATTCTAATCGCATGGGTAGGATGTGTAATGGAATGTTTGAGGAAGAATACAATCTTGTAGTCGCAATATTTTAATGAAACTTGTGGTGAAGTTTATTCTTAGACAGCAGCAGAGATTAGTCTTAAAAATTCCTTGTGGAGAGAATGTACAAGTATATTTATGTTTTTCAGAATAATCAACATCCTTCATACCAGTGTTTGTAGAAAGAAAGATGGATAATGTCTCATTTGGTCTCAGATTCATTGGTCACGGGAAATCTACAGGGGTGGCAAAAAACCAAGTAACAATTTATATCATATTCATGGTATATCAAAAGGGACAGCTCAAGGTATGGATATTTTTATTCTTTCTTACTTTATTGAATACAAAGGGAATTAGGGCATATCCATTACATGGATAGGGCCAAATTTGGGCATGTCCATGTACATGGACAGGGCCGAATTCGGGCTTGTCCATGTACATGGATAGGATTGAATTCTGGCCATGTCCATGTACATGCACATGTCACAAGAAAACGAAATATTTAATGACAGACCCGGATATATTTAAGGATAACAAATTACACCTATGTAATATTTAATGATACTTGTTATTAAAAAAAATAGTTATGAAATTTTCAAATTTAATATGTTTTTTTAAGAAATAAATTGTCATTTGATTAAAAAATTTAAAATAAATGTGTTTAAACATACTTTTTAACATTATTGTGAGTAAACTAAGACTGAAATTGTCCATGTCAATATCCAAATCAAAGTGTGTTGTGGAAAAACATTTCAACACTAGAATAATGGTATCAATGACTATTACCAGTTAATCTATTATCACAACAATTGTATCAAAAGGGTACTCAATTTATGGACATGCCTGAATTTTGGCCTTGTCCATGTACATGGATAGGCCAGAATTCGAGCATGTCCATGTACATGGACAGAGCCAAATGCGTTATTGATCTTTTCTGTATAGTGAAATAAGAATCTACCCACTTAATCACCTTAACTGAATCATCTATCTTCCAACTAGAACAATTCACCTATCAATGAAAGAAATAGAAAGACAGGACCACATCAATTAAAAAGATTCAATGGATTAAACCAACCTCGCACATATAGACGATTCAACCAATCACTTTACATATATATCTATTCACCATGTCCATGTACATAGACAGGCCTGAATTTGAGCATGTCCATGTACATGGATAGGGCCGAAAAATAAAAATAAAATGATACCAAATTTGCACATAATTATAAATAATATAAATATGATATTTAGTTGTAAATATAAATAAAGTAATCAAAATTGTATTTTTACATATTTATATTTATTCATATTTGTATAAGTTGTAAATTATGAATTCTATAGAGTTAAATGAGATTATAATCAATTTAAAACTTTTTAATATACATATCCATTCTGATATAAAAATGTATATAATATTATAGCAATTTCAATAAAATATACAAATGTATATAATGTGTAAAATTTAAATTTCTTTCTAAAAAGATTCCACAATTTTATGGTTGATAATGATAACACATTGTATATACACTTCTCATTTATTCTTCATTATAATTGAAATAAAAACCACATTTTTTTATAAACATGCTTTGTTGAAGGAGAATTTGTATTGGATGGAGATAATTGGAATTTGAGTTCAAGGCTAAAGAGGTTCGGCCATGTCCATGTACATGGACATGGCTGAGAATCAAATTTTTTAAACAAAAATACATAAGATACGATTTTTTTAAATGGAATTACACAAGACAGTTTTAGAAATACCTACTTGGATATGTGGACCGATGAAGCCTCTAAATTGAGCCCTTGATGCACCAAATCCAACACCACCAGCAAATTTTCCAACGCCACCAACGAATCTCCTACAACAGTGCTTTTGCAAAACAAAAATGACACAAAGTGAGCCATCACCACACTAGAAACGTTAAAATGAGCATAAAACAAGATAAATCACAGAAAGAGTTGCATATATTTACCTACAATATGCACACCCCTCGAATCTATACAGACGGTAAGACGCAAGATGGAAAGATGCACACCCAAAATCAACAACAGACTCAGACTACCAACAACCTATTAGCCTATAACACCCTACCAACAACCAAAATCAACAGTAGACTCGGCCTAAACATAATCGGTTGACTGTCAACAGTTTTGGAAACTGTCACTTGTCTGAAAGGTAGGAAATATATAAAAAAACATTCGACCGAAAAGGTCTTTCAACTAAAAAATATTTTTGGCCGAAAGAATCTTTCAGTTGAAAAGCCTTTCGGTTGAAAGGTTTTACCGCAGAAAAAAAATATGTGCGTCAAATCTTGTACACGGTTGTCGAGGGCACCGTCAGGGTGTTGTTCGATTTGACATGTAAACTTTCAGCCAAAAATTGTTTCGACCTAAAAATCCTATATTTCGATCGAAAGAAAAAGGAGTTCAGGCAAAAAAATGCCGCTAGGAATTTTGGAGACTCAATTCTCACAAAAGTGTTACCCACCTTCATGATTTTACCCTTTACTAGTCTTTTGTTTTTATCATATATTAGGCTATGATATGTCAATCAAGCACTAGCCTAGATGCTAGATCCTCGAGAAATGACAATTCAATTTTTGTAATTTTGTAAACATTGACTCATTATTTTTTGGCAACAATAAGACTATTAGCTCTAAGAAAAAACTATATTGTTGTTGGTTTGGTTTCCCAAGAAGCAGGCCAACAGTGCGATAGATGTATTTCTCTATTTTGTTAATATGATACAGGTTACATATAACTTACAAAAAAATTACTAAGCATGTGATAGCAGGCTAATATGCATTCACTCTAAAAAAATGTGGGTTAAAACTGAGACTTATGTTTTCCCAAAAAATTGCGACCAAGTGTTTTTTTACCCATATGTATTGGATGGGGATTGATGGTTCATACTGAGACATGATCCAAGATCAAAACATGTTTTTGAGAAGAACAATGTTATAATTCCAAGTAAGGAAGATAATCATGGTGATAGAAATGAAGACTAATATGTAAATGCTTTGTTTTGACATTTATATTGTGGATGTGTTATTTTATTATGGATATCTATAATGGTCAATTATGTTTGGTTTTTCTTCATTTTATGTTGTTGGATTGAAAATTTAACAAACATTTACAACCACCATATTGAAAATACATTAAATAGTACAAGCATAAGATGTGGTTTTGTATATTTTTATTGATGTATTTATTGTTTATTATAGAAAATTTATGTTGTATTGTATTAACATATGTTTATGATAACCTTTGAATTACTAAGCATTAATTGAGATATCAAAAAATTGGTGACCTAATTACATAATACAGTAGTAAATATTTATTTTAAAGTATATTATATTTTTAAAAATGATGATATTAAAAAATCAAACCTCAATTTTTTATTAATGTTTGAAATTTTTCAAAATTCAAATAAATATATACTTATTTTGATTGAAATTATAAGGACGGTTCCAAGAAAATAACTTCTTGCGACATCTATGAGTTCTGGAATCACACTTATGGTGTTGGCATTACCAACTTCGATGGCATTCCCAACCTTAACTAGTGCAACTATCATGGCCTTCACCTATTCCACTTCATCCTTTATTTTTCTAAACATATAAACTTATATTAATCATTATTTTTACATTCTCCTTAAAATAATTATCAATATAGGAAGGAAATAAAAATTCTAAAAGAGTCTTTTTATAGAGCCTATTCACAATTAAAGAAAATTTTAAGGATCCATAAGTATCTAAAGGTATAGAAACCTTTTCCAATTTTACTAATTCTTAAAATACTAATTATAAAATGTTTCGTGTTATTCTTGTAAAACTATTCCATTTTCTAATTATTTGTATATCTTTTAGAAAACATTGAAAACTTTTAGAGTAAAATAATTTTATCCCATAGAATTTGGGTGAATCATTTAAAAAAAAAATAGAAATTAGCAAATCATTTTTAGAAGAAAACAAGACAAATCACGAAGTTTAGTCTCTAAAGTTTTCCCTCACCATAATCCAACCCTAGAAAGCTTAGATATAAATTATTACCACATGATTTCATTTTCATATTTAATAATTTAAATTTAATTAATTATAATTTTTAAATAATAAAAATTATTAAATATAACTATTATAAATTTAATGAACAATTACTATAATTTTATCATTAAAATGGATGAAAAAAAAAAACATTTCATAGGAATAATTGTTTAAATTATTTTTTTCATTCATTAACCAAATCCAATTTTTGCAAACATTTTAATGCAAAATCAATGAAATACAATACTTAGCATAATTTTTTAATAGAAGATTCAACTAGTATTTACATATTTTTTTAATATAAAACTCATAAACTTAGTAATAGAGTAAAAAATTGTGAAAGCATTTCATAGAAAGTGTATTTATCAAAATTTATTATTATTCTTTATATTTAATATTTTAAATTTAATTAAATAATTTAATATATTATAATAGTTGAATAATATAAATGAAAAAAATATAATAATTGTGATTTTAGTAAACAATTATATAATAATTTTGTCCTGTAATCCTTGAATAATAAACATTAAAAAAATAACATTATTATTATTAATGAATAATTGTACCATAATGTTATTATTACAATTTATGAAAAAGACATAATTATTCAAATCGCAATCATTTCACTCATCATATGTATGTATTTTTGTTGCTAAACACGTTTAATAAACATATTGAATTTTGCTAGACAACAAGCAATTCACCTTGAACAAGAGATAAACATTATATGGTGTTAATGGTTATAAGTTTTTGCAATCACAATCCAAATTAATTAAACGATTTCATAAAACTAAAGTTAAACATTATATGACAACTGTAAATCGATTAATACATTTCAAATTTAATTTAAAAATAGAGAAATCATCAATAATATTAATCATCAGCATACTCATAATACATTTTATAAATCAAACAACATCAACATGATTTGAAAAAACATAATATACATGAGCGATATACATATCAATATACATGTCAAATATATATCATCAAAAGCAATAAAAATGTCATATATACATCTCAAGTTAAATATAAAACAATCAATATACATGTCAAATAGTACCACTACTAGCTAGGTTCACCACCAGAGCCAGAGGCATCAATGCCTTTGCTACCATAGGTAGAGGCATGTGTATCAGTACCTATGTCAAAAATCAATGACGAAAGTATACTCTCTGCAAATGCCTCTCCACTAGGATCAAGCTCATGCGTAGCACCAGATGTGAACACGGAGTCCACAACATCAATAGGTTATGACACATGTGGAGGAGGAGGAGAATCGATGGATGGTGACACAAGTGGAGGAGGAGGAGTGGTGGATGGTGACACATGTGGAGGAGAAGCAGGAGGATCGAGGGATGGTGACAAAAGTGGAGGAGGAGGAGGATCGGTGGATGGTGACATAAGTGGACGAGAAGTAGGAGGATCGGACATGGATGGTCCAAACACATGTGGAGGGGGAGTAGAAGGATCGATGGATGGTGCAGAAACATGTGGAGGAGAAGTAGAAAGAGGAGGAGGATCATGTGGTAGAGTAGAGGATGTGGATCGATCTAGTGATTATCCAAATGGAGTAGAATCATGAGTAGCATGAGTAGGATCCCTCAAACTCTCGATGAGGTTGACGACACTAATAATATGAAACATCAGTAACATTGTGTCATGAGGCAGATTCATCCATATTATAAGCAAATTAGGTACCCGTAATATGTCACAAAGCAGTGCAAGTACCACTCCATGAATAACCATAACACCACATAATAAATCCACCACTTCTATCTAGACTCTTTGATCTGTCCTACGTAGTATGTGGGGTTAATGTGTTGTAGGCTACTTCATTGCCTCCTCCATCTTCTCATTATATATGGGAGGCACATCTCCATCATATGTGCCAATAT
Organism: Picea mariana; assembly: GCA_032191745.1. NCBI lineage: Eukaryota > Viridiplantae > Streptophyta > Pinopsida > Pinales > Pinaceae > Picea > Picea mariana. The sequence continues at coordinate 9,179 of JASDQU010257515.1, read as the reverse complement.
CTACAAAAAAATAGATAATAATAATCATATAAATGAAACAAAATGTTACAATAAATTACATGTGCATTAAATAAGAAATAAAAATATGCAACTAGATTTATCAAAACATAACAATAATATTACCTCTCTCATAAGGTGGCCCGGTTGTTGTAAACAAGATTTTTGTACATCCTCTCCAATCCATCCCCACATATGGATATTGTACAATATAAAAGATAGGATTGTCCTCTCCAGACAAAAAATCACGTACCTCCATACCGACCGAAGTACATGGAAATTCCAACTAGCCCCTCTTGAGCAACAACTACCCCTACATGTGCATACATGCATCAAACATAGGCCTAGTAGGAAGTGGGGTACTCCTACTCGAGTGGAATGAACCCTCTCATAAAATAATGTAAATAAATCTAACGTGAATGGGAAGAATCTCCTCCCATCTAAATGGCACGACATTGATCAAACACAAAACAAAATTGTCTCAAAAAAATATATTTCCACCTAATCAATCGAGGCCTCTGCACTAAAATATCTACATAATGCATAAAAGGAAAACTAATGCAATTTTCATCAGAACTAAAGTGTGACAATGTCATGATAATAAGACACAGGCACCTAACCTTCTCTCTATGAAATGAACTCATCTGCATATGACCACCAGGAACCCACAATCCCGGAGTAGAAAGAATGTTTGGACTAACATATCTCTGCACATATGTCAGTTAGGTCTCTAATGCAAAACCATATGGCAGATTATGGAACTGGGGTGATGCAACTCCCCCTCCTCTCCTCGGGGTTGTGTGACCTCCGGGTCTAGGATCATTCAATTACTTGAGTTGGATCAACTCTTCCAGCCCCTGTTGGAATCCAAATCAATTTTACAAAGGCCCCTTTTCTCCTAGGTGCGGGTCTTGTGAGACCTGCGGGCTCCTACTAATCCCTTGTTCTTCTTCACTCGACTCCGAGCTATGACCTCGAGCTAGTCCTCTCTACTACTTCGCACTTTGTAGCTTTGGCGAATAGCTTAATCTCCTTTCCCCGATCTCCAAATCGGTGAAATTACATGGGACCCAATCTATGGTCCTCGTCTCTCCCCACAGTCAATGGTTGTGATCTGCTTCAGACTCCAACCTTCAAGATTTCCTCCACACTGTTGTCCTCTTCCTTTCTGGGGTACCTTTCCTCTGAAATACGTGGATTTTCCCCACGTGTCCTTCTGGATCCAACAGTCCATATTCAACCCGCTCTTCGTGACTTCACAAAGATTTCCCTTTTCTCCATGCAAACCTTCCGAAGTTCCTTATCACAAACTCTCGGATCTTTCACGAC